>JASDQU010739176.1:98878-115757 GCA_032191745.1 Picea mariana
TTACAACAAAGTAATTTTTAGCAGAAAATTAAAGATTATGAGTTTAGAGAGAATGGAGTCCTCATGTACATGGGCATAGTATATGTGCCTAAATCTCAAGATCTTAAAAATATAGTGCTGAGAGAAATGCATAATGTGCCTTATGTTGGTCCCCTAGGATACTAGAAAACAATTGCATTCATAAAGAGCCAATTTTTTGGCTATGTATGAAGAAAAAGGTGGATTATTACATAACCGAATGTTTAGAATGTCAGAAGGTAAAGGATGGGAACATTCATCTGATTTGATAACTACATGCATTTTCCATTCCTGATTGGAAATGAGAAGTTGTAACAATTGATTTTATTACCAAGCTTCCCAAAATATTGAAGCAACATGATTCCATAATGGTTGTGCTAGATAAGCTAACTAAAGTTGCTCATTTTATTCCAGTGAAGCTAACACACAAGGCAACTAACATTGGAGAGATTTATATGAGAGAAATTGCTAGGATACATGGTGTGCCTAAAGAAATTGTTTCTGATATCACATCAAATTTCTAGAAATGATTATTTCAAGGTTTTGGGACAAATTTAAAATTTAGCACAACATATCACCCAAAATTATATTGGAAAACAGAAAGGGTCAATCAGGTGATTGAGGATATGCTAAGGATGTATGTGATGGATAAACCATCAAAATGGAAAGATTATCTACACATAGTGGAATTTGATTATAATAATGGGTGTCATACATCTTTGAAGATGATCCCTTTTGAAGCATTATATGGAAAAAAATGAAACATGACAGTGAGCACTAAGCTCGAACAACCCAACAGACATAGTAGCTATTGGGGCAGAATTGCTCAGAGAAATGGAAAAGAAGATGGTGAAAAAAAACAAAATTTAAAGGTTTCCCAAGATAGAAAAAAAAGTTATGTTGATAAAGGAAGAACACACACAGAGTTTAAAGTGGGTGACCATGTTTTCTTAAAAGTGAAGGCCAACGGAAGTTCCCTGAAGTGGGATAACTATTCGAAGCTAGCAACAATATAGTGTGGAATATTTGAAATCCTTGAGAGGATTGGACCTGCTTCATACATGCTTTCACTGCCTCAATCCATGTGCATTCATAATCCATTCCATGTATCTTTTCTTAAAAAGTATGTGCTTGATGCTAATCATGCAATTCATTGGAATGTGATCCAGGTGGAGCAAGAAGGTGACTTCCAAGTTCAGTTAGCATGCATATTGGATAAAAAAGTCAAGTTTCTCTGGAATCGAGCAATAAGACTGGTAAAGGTCTAGTGGACATGTTGTGGTCTTGAAGATACAACATGAGAGCATGAGGATGTCATGCGGGAGGAGTATCCACATCTTTTTGAAGAATTTTGATTGTACATGTGTATATAATGCACTAAGGACAATTAAATAAGGGGGGCAGGAACGTAATAGCCCCAGGTTGATCCCCACTTGTAAATGTACATACATTTTATAGGCTGGTGAGCCAAGATGTTTGGGCTAGATTGCCTTTGTACATATATGTTTTGAGGTCATAGTACTTGTGTGATTTAGACCAGGGAGCCATGAGTTGAAAGGCCAACGAGCCTAACAAATGTAATATGTAATCACACTTAGACATATTAATAAAATACATCACTACTGCATACAAAGTCAGATGAAATAGTATGGGGGGTTAGGACTCCATGAGAGGGAAAGGGGGATAAGGGCCTAAGAAAGGGGACTAAGTCAATGGGGCTTAAGCCAAGGAATAAAATAATATTATTCCTAAGTATTAAAGTCTTATATTATTATGCTATCCTAAGTTGCTAAGTGAAAGGAATAAATTACAAGTCGAGGACAAAGTAGTTCTTTGAGTTCCAAGTGTTAAAAAGGGCACATGCATATATAATGTTGGGAATTTAGTGTAATTCTCATTCTTTCCAATCATTCACTCATTCATTCCATTCATAATACATACCATTTCCTACATAGAGGAGCTATGAATATGATTGTTACCCAATAAATCCTTGGTGGTTTGGGTTGAAGAAGCAGGTTGTCAAGCCTATGGAGCATTATTTTTGGGTGAGAGAATTGTTGGGAATAGGTTTCTCTATGTTTTGGCCTAGTGGGTGTTGTAACTCTCTGAGAATCCTTGTGTTACAAGTGCCATAGAGCTCCGAGACTTCATGGTTGGCATGTTGTTGAAGCCCTAGAAGGGAAGTGGGACAACCGAAGTATTGTGGAACAATGAAGGGGTACACTTTCTTTGGTGGGACATGATGTGGGAAATGAGAGGATATGAGATCAAAATTATTGTTGGATTTGGCACCTAGGCTTGTCCTTTTATTGTGTTGTTTGTTATCCCTTAGTTTGGCTTAGGTAGCCTTTGCCCTTGTGGATTCATAGCCCCAGCTCGAGGGTGAACTGTTGTTGGGAGTGTGTGAACAACAGAGTCTATGGATGGGAGGAACGTCTAAGGTATGCAACTAGTTAATAATTTTAATTAAAAGATAAGTGTATTTTATGCGTTTATAATTATTTATGTGTGGCTAATTATGTTAACTCTATTATGGTATATTTGTATATATTTATGCATGCATTTTATATTGTTATAACTGCATATTCATTGCATATGTCGGGCATGGTAATTTACAAATGGTATCAGAGAATATTTATTCTTTGGAGTAGCTCAACTTCGAGGCAGGGGACATTACACATCATGCTTTAAGAAATGTGAAGACTCTCCCACACACCTAACCTTTAAATTAAAAAAATTATAAGACTCTTTTAGGTGCATGGGGAAAGGAAAAGGTTTATGCAGAAAGAGTAATAAGGACAATAACACATGACCTAAACAAGCTCAAAGGATACCACATAGGTAACTCAAAGACAAGCATGGGAAATCTCAGAAAGTGCCATAGGGCTTGCTCAYGTGATCAAAAAATTTATAAGTGTTTGACCCCTCAAACTTGAAATAACTTTAGCCAAGTTCTATAAATCCCTCGAATCTGAGAGTCCAAGTGGATTTTGGTTGTTTTGTTTTCTTCACTTGTACACATTATTTTATGGACACAACAATCAAATAAATTACATTGTATAATCTTTCATATCTAAGCTCACGGGTACATTTGAAATATTGAGCCCATAGTGCACAAAAATCTTAATATATACTCGAATACAAAAGATGTTTCCATGTGGAGATTTACCCATGTGTCACATCATCTATGCTGTCGACGTTAATGATAACATGGAGGGTCATGGTAATCTTATCTTGCCATGTGTATATGCAACAAAATATGAGTTAGTAGAACACATGGAAGGATATCCATGTTCCACATGGCACTCACATGCAAGCTACTTGAATGTTTCCCTATCAAGATTCAAATAAGAAGGGGAAGACCAAAGGGAATTGGGGGATAGATACGTTTCACAAAAATAGAAGGAGATTTTATTATTTTCGTCATTCCATGTGGTAGTATGATGATCTAAAGCACAAAAGGTGGTTTCCTCTTAAGTATAGTGGTTGTAGTTAAGTTGTAGGTTGACGAAATCTCATGGATTTGAACAGGGGTATCATTGAAGTTCCAATGGTTATGGATCTCTCTCTCTCTTATTCTTGAAGGCCACTACCTTTTCCATAAATTTTGACTTTACTTACAAGGTTTTGTGTGGTGGGCCCCACTAAAATGTGGTATCCTTTTATTACCACTTGATGGCCAAATGATATTATTTTGTTCTCTCACGACCTTGGCATGGCTTCCACTGGAGTTATGAGAGTGGATGTAGTTTATATCATGAAGGATATACAACTTTTCAACCTTCTCTTCAAGTCCTTTTCATAATATATGGTGTCACATGGAAACATCTTATGCTTCAAGGAAAATTCCATGGTTTTTGCACTTAGATGCATAATACTTCAAATCCCCCTTGCCCCTACATACTTGGGAATTTTTATTAACTCTACTTATGGGTGAAGATAGGATACATGGGAGGATTTATGTGTTGAGAGACATTGAGAACCAAAGTTTCACGGCTCCACACAGCTGAAATGTTTATAGATATTAATGAGATATTTGTTTTAGTCTAGGCCTTGGAAAGGTTTTATAATGGACTTGGAATTCAAGTTTCTTTATTCAAAAGGGCATGTTGGGTATGTTTGGTTGGATGGATTTTAGGTCATGTGTTTACATGCAAAACCTTCTAAACATGGATGATTCATGTTTAACAAAAATGTATAATATTTCAGTGCTCTAATATTCAGATATCACGAACTTAGTGTTCTCTTTAGCACATAATTCACTTTTGGCTGACCTTTAATTTAATTGAATTTTATAGTTTGGGTATGTGGTTTCAAGTCAATTGGGTTGTTTATGTTTTATAACTTACTTTAATTCTTTCACTAACTCGACCTCCAAATTGATTAAATATAATAGTCCTTTAAAGTCCAGGGTCCTAAAGGGAATTAGCACTTTCTGCTTCTTGAAATGCAATAAAGTCCCCACACACCCAACCGTGAATTTAATTTATTTTTTATATCAATTTAGGTCCAAACAGAAGGGTAGGGACTCATGTAGTGGGAGTAACAAGGACACTAATAAAGGGCCACATGTCAATGTCAAATGATTCCATGTCATCATGATGACATTAGTGTTGTCAATGTGTCAAGAGAGTGGAAAAATAATATCCATTCACATGGTAGTGTTACGTAAATGTAAATGGATCTTGCAAGACAAGTGGTTTCTCTAGTTTCTAACATGGGTCTAAGCCATGGTCAAGCCTCCCTTTAGTTGAAATTATTTAAGTACTTTATCGTCGAACTTGAAATGGGTTCAACTACTAGGTTTTATAAATATTTCATAACCAAGAATTTGTGTAGATTTCAAGTTCTTTTTTATCTCTACCTATACAAGACTTTCCATGGACCTGGTTCACTATTTAATTACATATTCTATCTTTCTAAGTCAAATCCTCAAATGGATTCATCACCTTGTTTTTATATTGCATAATTTCTCATTCTTTCAAGGTGAACTCGTTACCACATAGAATCTTCTAATTCATCCACTTTGCAGCCTACTACCTATAACTCTTGTCCACATGTCCTTGACATAGCTTCCATGTAGAGATCTATGAATCATTGTAGTTTTTTCGGATCTTATTTTAGTGCCTTGACCTTCTCTTTGGATTTATGTGCATATAAATCTTGACTCAAAAATCAATTCATTATAATTTATTAATATATTGGGTTCACTGAGCAAGAGGGATTTTAGGTCCTTTGTTTCTCCAGGTTGCACAACTCCCTCCACAAACGAACATGTTAGAATTTAAATTCATTTAATGAATTGTTGGATTTGGGAACCCAATCATATTCTATTCTTCCTTTTCCTTTCTCTATTTAGGGAAATAAAAAGAACGTAATTATTAAAAACTCACTTGAAATAGAGATTTACCATGCAAAGTTGTATACGGTGGGTTTCAATGCAATGCCACAACACCTTATTGGCATATGTGTACTCCAAGTGGTTTCAGTTTGGTTGTACTTTTATTGTGACTCTTCCCTTAATATCCTAACACTTTATTTATTTTATGCTTCACATGCACCATTATTTGGATTTCAAGTCTTTTGATACAACTTATTAATCTGTTGGTACAACCATATTTCAATTTCTTTGCACTCCATGGTACACAACTCTATCTTTGAACCCAACACATCTTAATTGAGTGTAAAAATACTTTCTAGGTTCATGGATTTGGGCCTATCCATATCCTTTGCACTTCAAACAACATCACTTACTTTAAGAACCTGGCATGTCAATTAATTGAAATTAAGAACCCCATTCAGGTTTGTGAAGATAGGTCCTTTGAGTTCTTTATGCTCTATAAGTTATGCAAGATCTTATTATACATCTGAATTCCAAATTATCCTTATCTTGTATCTTTTTCAAGTTCAAGATCCTAACAAATTCTAGGTTCTTTGTCTTCTTTCCTATAGAAGACTCTCCATAGACTTGACATATCCTTTAACTAATATATATGATTTTTTCAGGTCCAAGCATGGTAGAGGGAATTCAGATTCATGTTTTCTCTTTACAAAAATATTTCCATGAACCTCATAATAATCAAAGTCAAATCAGATGAAAATTTGGGTAAGCATGAAGATTTGAAAATTTAGGCAAAGGAGATGCATAATACTCAAAATTTTCTCGCACACATAAGATTATGCCATGTAGTAACTACATGTGCACCACATCGTTTACAATGACATCATTAAGGGAAATAGGAAAGGGTGTTGACCAATAAGATATTGCCACATATGCATGAAGATATAAAAATTTTTTGTGTCATTGAAACACTTGAACTACCTTGAATAATGCCATTTGTGACGACCAAGCATGTGACTAAACAAAAGTCACAGTAGTCATCAACATTTTATAATCCACAAAATTTTCTATCTCAACACCAATTACAATATTGACAATGGGAATTAAAGGATTGTTTCTAATATAGATTGGATTATCATATAATTTTTTTATATATCTTGGTACTTTCTGGGTGTAAACAATTGTAGGAATCGACTTGCAGGTCCATTTTAGTGGCAGATCCCAGTTAGGAAAATTGAGGTCCAAAACCTTTCAGATCCATTTTGAGAAATTAAATGGTTTTTTTGGGGGTTATAGTGTTTGAAAATTTCTCCCACACCCTTGATGATGTTCTACACTCTAAGACCTTTCCAATAGTGAAAAAATAACCTCAATCGGAGATCGTATACAGAAGTTACGCCTCTCGCAAATTGACCTACCTTGTTGATCACTATGGTAAGAGTGGATGCCACATCAACCCCAATTACTCAAACATGTGGGGCTAGCCACATGTGGAATTTCAAGAAGATTCTAGATGGTCCAAACCTTATCACTAATTGAGGGTTGAGGAATTCAAAATCCTAACCCTAGACGACTATGAGGTCGTGTTAAATACTAAGTTGCTAGGAGGAGAAGGGTTTCCACTGTTTTGTATTGTACTTGTTCCATATTTGACCAGAGCATATAGGAGTGGTATTTTTCAGATATCTATAGCGGCCATTCATGAAACAATTTCAAAGGAAACTCCATAGTGAGTGCCCCTTTCTTTGTACTTGTTATTCATAACAAAAGAAAACAGAGTAGAGCATAGGCCTCACCTTATAGCTGGGTTTTCTCATATTGGGTTTCCCGGGATATATCTTGTGTTCATGTGTGTAGATGGTGTGTATATTTAATTGTTCTTTCATTTTCGTATTCAATTATTTTCATAAATCTAAGCAATAAGGTAGTAATAACTAATCTGGGATCTAAGGAAATAAAGTGCATCATCTAAGATTTTCGAATAGTATAAGATCTCTTGTGATGAATTGTTCCAGTGGAATATCCATGGAAATTTATAGATCATATTGGTATCGAAGAAATTTTATTTGGGGTATTTGTGGAAATTTGTAGGATTCGGGAATTGTCTTAAGAAGAAAGTCACATAACCCTTACCATGGCGGATGAGTCTGTTCACAACAACCCTCGAGATCCAATAGAAGAGATATTTCTGAGGCTGGAAGAGAAAGTCGTTGGTATCTCTCACAATATGGCACTCATCACGGTGGCTCTAGAAATAAAGGTTGGATCATATGGGGAGGCTAGAGGCTCTAATTAAGATATTGGATTAGAGGGGAAAATGAGAAAAAATGAAGACCCAATAAAGGAGTCAAGAAGAGAGATTAAGAAAAACAAACCAATTTCTATTTGCATTACCCCTTTGCAGTCCATATTTAAAATGGAAGTGAAAGTGGATATTAGGCAATACCAAGGTGAGATTGATGTAGTAAAGTTGAATCATCATTTGCAATAGTTATAAGTTTATTTCATTATCCACCATATATAAGAAGAGCAAAAGATTTTGTTTGCGAGACTGAAATTAGAGGGCCATGCATTAACCTAGTGGGAAAGTCACACATAAAACTTAGGGTGTAGGGTGATCTTCCAATAACTAAGTGGGAGGTTTTAAAAACCATCATTAAGTCTCGTAGAGCTAAGAGGAACAATGGATCCATTGGAATTGCTTCAGGAAAAGGAAAGGGAAGAGTGTGTAAGAGTACACCACCAAATTCAAGAAGATAGCTATCATGATAGATATAATCCTCAAGTATTTGGAGGTCTATATAGTCATTAAAAAAATCGAGTGATGCTCTTGAATCCCAATACAATTGATAAGGCATGTGTGCAAACACAATATCTAGAAAATATAGGCCACAAAAAAGGACAACCAATTGGTTTCAAATAGAAAGAGCACCGAGATGATTCCAAGGAGGGGTAGAAGAAGTGGAAAGGGAAATACAAGAAGATGACGACCACTACATATTAGTGCAAGGATATAAGTAACCATTATAACCATTGTAATATTGATGGTCACATTGAAGAAAAGTATTGGAAACTACATCCATAGTTCAACCCTAAGAACCCTAAGAAGGATGTCAAGAAGAAGAACCTTCTAGCCACATATTTAAGTAATCAAGAAGAGAACAGATCAGATTTGGATGAGAATATTGTTTGCACTTCAGTGAAGAAGGAGGTGAATCTGAGTATCCTTCATGAATCATCACAAGGAAGAGAGAGAGATGACAAAACTCTTCCATATCAAGATCTAGGTCAAGAAGACCAAGGTAGATATTCTATTTGATTCTGGGTCATAGACTAATCTCATAGTGGTTGATCTGGTCAACAATACCATGTTGGAGGTTCATGATCATCCTAGCCCATATCCAATGGGGTTGGTAAACAAGGATGCAAAGATCAAGGTCAAAAAACAATGTAAGATCAAAATTGTTGTAAGTATATTTTTTATTGATGAAGTGGAGTTAGATGTAGTACCCGTTGACGTGTGTGGAATAATGTTTGGAAGCCCCTACATGTATATGAGGGATGAAATATTCATAAGGAGAGAAAACCATTATCTCCTGATCAAGGATGGGAATTATCTCATCATCAATGCACTTAAAGGTAAATCAAAGATCTAATTAGTAAGTTCCAACCAAGCCAAAAAATTGATTAGTTCAAGTAAGAAGTATGCTTTTTTTTCTTACAAGAGAATTAGTCAGGTGATGAATCGATAAGAGTAAAGGAATCCCCGGAGGAAAGTACTAAAAATAATAAACAATAGTTGGAAGAGTTTTTTTAGACATGTAGAGGAGTGTTCCAAGAGCCTAATGGACTTCCACATAAGAGGGGAGTGGAACATGAGATACAGTTGTTGCCTGACTCCCCATTACCAAATGTTGGGTTGTATAGACAGTTTGTTAGCAGATGAAGCGAAGAAAAAATTGCAGTAGTTGTTGGAGCAAGGATTTATTCAACCAAGCACCTCACCTTGTGGGGTACCTATCATCATAGTACCTAAGAAGGATACAGGGACTTGGTGAATGTTTATCGACTACCAAGATTTGAACAATATTACATGCAAGAATCGTACCTTCTACCCAATATTGATGATTTGTTATACTAGTTGTAGCATGCCAAGTACTTCACCAAGTTGGATCTCAAATTAGAATACCACCGAGCACATTTCAAAGAAGATGATACCTGAAAGATTTCCTTCGAGACAAGGAAAGGTTTTTATCAATGTTTGTCATGCCATTCGGTTTATGTAATGCGCCACCTACATTTATGAGATTGATAAATTATGTATTGCACCCATATTTATATTCATTTTTTATAGTGAGTTTGGATGATATATTGGTTTATAGCAATACCTAGGAGGAGCACATCTCACATCTCATGTAGATGTTAGAGACTCTAAAAAATCACCATCACCTAGATAACCTCAAGAAATGTGAGTTTTCTTAGCAATGATTGGTGTATTTGGGGTATGTGATCGATGGAGGGTAGCTCAATATAGATCCTGCAAATATGGTTGCCATCATAAAATGACCAGTTCCTACTAATGTCATTGAATTCAAAAGCTTTGTTGGGGTAGCATAGTACCTATGAAATTTCATAACATATTTTACAGTGGTAGTTGTGCCACTCCATGCCATAATAGCCAATTGTAAGAGTTTCCAATGGGGAAAGAATCAACATAATTGTTTTAACAAGCTAAAAAAAAATATTAGTTAAGCACCGGTTCTCACATTGCCTAACTTGTGGAATCCATTCGAAGTGGAGACAAATGAAATTAAGTATGCTATGGGACCAATTTTGATGCAAGGAGGTAAGCTAGTATGCTATCATTTTGAGATGTTTTATGGGGGATTTTTGAACTACCTTTCATATGATAAAGAACTCTATGCCATGGTTCAAGTTGTTAAGAAGTGGAAGCACTATCTGATGGAAAAGGAAACCATTATACATATTGATCACCAACCATTGTAGCATTTGTAGGCTCATAGTAAGCTTCAACAAACTAGACATTACAAGTGGATGGGGTTTTTGCAGAAATTTCATCTATTCATCAAGTATAAGAAGGACAACATTAATAAGTTGGAAGGCATGATTTCAAGGCCACCCATATTCAATATTATATCTTTGGGAACTCTTATGCACATGGATCCTTTTATCCATGATGCATATAAAGAGGCATACATAGAAGATGATGACTTTAAAGAGGTGTTTTAGTAGCTATAGGGCCAAATTCATGTCGAAGAAGGTGATTGTAAGGTTGATTATCATCTCTAGAATGGGTTACTCTACAAGCTAGACATGATATGCATTCCTAAAGGTGAAATATTGTAGCATATCAGAAAGGTTCACACCTCTAAGGCTGCAAGACATTTTGGTGTTGGGAAGATAGTTGCTAACTTACAAAGGTATGTGTATTGGCCCAAAATGAAAGAAGACGTAGCACGATATATTAGATAATTTTTATGTTTTGTAGCTTCAAAAAAGTATTCTCACATGGCCCTAGGTGTTGGAGATGTGGGAATAATTGTGGGGCACCGCATCACACTTTTGGTTTGGTGAAAACCCCTTTGAAATGAAGTTGGGGCTTCATGGGTTTGGTGATAGGATTTGTGGGTTTATGTTGGGGCTTCCCACCCACAAGAAAGTCTGTTTTGATGTTGACTTGTGGAGGGGATTCTATGATGACCCCTAATGATTGTATATAAAAGAGAGAGGTCATTGTGACATTTCATTTTGAGTAGAGTGAGTGGCGACATGATGGAATTGGCATAAGTGAGTCTGCACTTGTGCGAAGGAGATTGGTGATTTCAGCAAGGGAATTTCTGCAACTATGAAAAATATGACCTAGGGTTGAGGACTCTCTATTTTCTATTCTTGATAGGGAAAATCACACTACACGTGTGGGAGAGAGAGGCATCTAAAGGAAGAGAATTGTACGAAAGTGTACATGGATTGTAGTGGGCACAATTAATGATTAACTAAGAGCTCATCTTCCTTGGATGTAAGGAAACAAGTTAATGACCCAAGACTTAGAGGCATCTCACACGAGTGAAATTCTACTCCCCTATGAAGCACTAGTGGGTCATTTCAAGGGGTGTGGTTTTCTTTAAATAATGGTGATGATAAATCTACATTCGATGATAGAAACCAATAATAATTGTCCTCGTTGTCGATTGACAACTAAGTTGTGATAAGTTTGGTCACTTTCGATTAAAAAAACAAAAATCAATCATAAGAGTGTGAATGCCACCATAGAAAACCAAAAGCATACAAATAAATTAGCATACACCAAAGCAGGTGAAGGAGAATGCTCAAGGGAAGCAAGGGAGGGAGACATTGTATAAGAAGATACACAATTATTTTTTGAGTTCTATGTGGTAGTATGACAACAATAGATAAAGGAACTCTCGTGTTTTCCTTCGACGGGATTGATGATGCACTAAAGAAAAAATGAATTGAATTTCAAATCCACATGTAGAGCGGTCTCGACATGTTGTGCTCTTTGGTAGAATTACACAACATGTTCTATCTCATGCCATTCTTTTTTTTGTATTTTTATGTCCAAAAAAATTGTACTTCAAAGGATCCTTCAATATGGTTTTTTAAGTTGTCAAGTTTGAAAGGCCCAATGGATTTGAAGTTCTACACATTTTAGGAATGACAATTTTCTCTATGGAATTGGTGCATCATTAATCTAAATTTGATAAACACTTTTGGATCAGTGGATTTGCACACATTCCAATCTTTATGTTTAATCATTAACATAAGCCTTGTTCTAAACCTAGTATGTTATCTAATTGAATTTTATTGTGGCTTTAGGTTTGTCGATACTAGTTAATTAGGCACTCCATACTTCATAGCTTACACAATTTCTTTTCATGGACTCAACCATGAAAATCATTTTGTTTTAAAGTCCCCTCAATTTTTGAATTTAGATAAGTTAGATTTGTCATGTAATACCCCTAGGTTGATCCCCAATTGTAAATGTACATACATTTTATAGGCTGGTGAACCAAGATGTTTGGGAAAGAGTGTCTTTGTACACGTATGTTTTGAGGCCAAAGTGCCTACGTGATTTAGGTCAGGGAGACTATGAGTTGAAAGGCCAATGATATTAACAAATGTAATATATAATCGCACTCCGACATATTAATAAAATACATCATTGTTGCAGAACAAGTCAGAGAAAAGAGTATGCAGGGTTAGGACTCCACAAGAGGGAAAGGGTGCTAAGGGCCTAAGAAATGGGGCTAAGTCAAGGGGGCTTAAACCAAGGAGTCCTAAAATCATATATTATAATTCTATCCTAAGTTCCTAAGTGAAGAGAATGAATTACAAGTGGGGGATAAAGTAGTTCTTTGAGTGCCAAGTGTCAAAAAGGGCACATGAGTATATAATGTTGGGAATTTAGTATAATTCTCATTATTTCCAATCATTCACCCATTCATTTCATCCATAAATCATTCCATTTCCTAGAGAGAGGAGATGAGAAGTTGACTGTTACCTAATAAATCCTTGGTGGTTTGGGTTGAAGAAGCAGGTTTCCAAGCCTTTGGAGGACTCTCGTTAGGTGAGAGAATTAGATGTTTCCCTGTGTGCTGACCTAGTGGGTGTTGTAACTGCTTGAGAAGCCCTATTTTCTAAGTGCCATAGAGCTCTGAGACTTCATGGTCGGCCTATTGTTGAAGCCCTGGAAGGGAAGTGGGACAGTTGAAGGACTATGGAGTAGTAAAGGGGTACACTTCCTTGGGTGGGACAAGCTGTGGGGAATGAGAGGTTGTGAGTTGAGAACTATTGATGGAGTTGGCATTTGGGGTTGTCCTTTTATTGTGTTGTTTTTTAGACCTTAGTTTGTCTTAGCTAGCCTTTTCCCTCATGGAGTCATAGACCCAACTCGAGGGTGACCTGCTTTTGAGAGTGTATGAACAATAGAGTCTATGGTTGGGAGTAATGCTTGAGTTCTGTAGGCAGTTGGTGATTTTAATTAAAAGACAAGTGTATTTTATGTGTTTATAATCATTTATGCATGGTTGATTATATTAAATTTGTTATGGTATATTTGTATATATTTATGCATGCATTTTATGTTGTTAGAACTGCATATGTAGGGCATGGTAATTAAAAAATGGTATCGGAGAATAGTTATTGTGAGGTGTGGCTTGAATTGGAGGCTGGGGACATTAAATTGTGGTATCAAAGCCACAGGTTCAACACTGAGCCTACATGGGCCAAACTTAGCACGTGGAAGCTGAAATTGTAGAATTAAGCTCAGAGGATGTGATGCAGGAGCATCGTCGGCAAGTACACATGGTAGAACAAGTCACTATCTAAGAGCCAATCCGGAGTCTCAAACGTTAGCCAGTACTGCAAATATTTTGAAGCGATAGAAAAAAAAAGTGGAAAGATCACACACATGGAGAAAAAATGAGCACGTGTGACTTGAGAGCTTAACCCTAGTCTCAATGTAACCACAATTAGATATCATTTAGTTTGTTTCTTTTGTATAAAAAGAGATTTGTTATGCCCAAAAGAGGGGTTACAAGAATTATGAGCAAGTAGGAATCTTAGAGCAATAGTTGTTGCTTTGATTTTAGCTGTAACCATTTTCTTGATTTTGAATGAAGATAATAGAGAACAATTGATCCAATGTATGGTGTAAATAGTGTTTGAAATTTCTCTGTTGTTGTCTTAATCTTTTCAAGAATGAATGAATCTTTCTACGAGTGTATGTAGCTTTGAAATTCTTGCATAAGAATTTAAATCGTTTTTCTTTGTGAGTCGGTGCAACGTGTGCACACAGTCCGCAAGGAGTGTGTTGACAGGGTCTGTTTCGACTCGTAAAGCTCAGAAGAAATAGCATAATACTTTCTTTGTAGGAAGTGTAAAGTGATTGCCGCAAGGAGTGCACAGTCATCGCAAGAACTCGAATCTTGTGTAAAGATCTATTGCAAAGAGTGCACATACCTGGAATCCAATGAAGAGTCGAAGTAACTCCGTAAAGAATTCGAAGGATGAGAGCGAAAGAATGCCAGGAAGGTGAGAAAGGATTCTTTTCAAGAACCTTTGGATCTAAGTTTGATGAATTTCCCAGAAAATCAAGAAGTGCTTGGGAGATTGAAATCTTTGGAGAGATCAAGCTCAAGAGGAGTAGCACTTTCTAAAAAGTGTGAACAAGATCCAAGAAATGGACTCCCAGGAAGGATAAAGGTCAAATATTTTAAATCCTTTCAAAAATATTCTAAGTCTGAAGAAATATTTATCTTAGAGGGAAGATCTAGACCATCCAATCAGCATCTAGACAACGAGAAGCAAGTGCAGAGGAGGAAAGATCTCAACTGTTACATCTGATCACAAATGGATCATATCCATAGGATCAAGGTAAAGTGCACTGACATTAAATCTTTGAACGTACATAGGAGGAACAAAGTCACAAAATTCTGAAATCATCGGAACCATCCATCATGACAGGACACGTGGTGAGAGATTGACATTTCACTGACTTGCAGAGTGGAAAGGTCAAAGAGAAGAGTTGTGAGGATTCAGGAAGTGTGAATTCACGAAAATATCACAACCGTTGATCGCTCTGAAATCATCGAGACCGTCCGTTGTCAAGGAGGACACATGGAAAGAGATCAACATTTCGTTGACTCGTGACTCGAAGGAGTCAAAGGTTGAGTCACGAGAACTCACGAAATGCAAAATCATGACATGATCTTAGCCATTGATCAAAGGGGAGATATGAACCCTTGATCCAACGCCATCGCAATTTTGGCTATCGGGAGAAGGGAGGTAAGGAGACTCCAAAATCACGAATCGTGAAATCTTGAAAATATCATAACCGTTGATGGAAGGAGGGATTTGAACCGTATATTTGGTTTTTTCAGGACTTCACAACTCAGGAAATTAGAGGTAAGAGCTTGGGGAACTCAAGAAACCCAAAACCACAAAGATTTGATTTGAGTTGTCGATTCGAGAAGAGATCTAGACCATTGATCATCTAGGGAGATGACTCATGAAGTGTGAACCCATGAGATGCGAAATCATGAAGTGCTCAAAAGATTGGCCCACAATCATAGCAAAGGGTCACATCGGTGAAGGGGAATAGAGGGGATAGCATGCGCTAGGCTCCTGTTGGGATTTTGGAAGTCGGGAGAGTCAGAGTGACTCACATGCAAAGGCCTAATACGTGGAGTCAATACATGCCTTTCGATTAGGCGACTGGTCACAGCCTTAGTCACATAAAGGGAGGGGATTAACCAGGGGAGTTAGCGTCTAAACACACTGAAGCTAAAAGGCGTTAAGAAGAAAGCCACGGGCTCCATATAACCTGTGCTTTAAGGGAAAGAGGTCATGTTAAGTGTATTTGAGTTTCTTGAGGGCCAAAGAGTCAATCATACACAGTTTCTTGATCGATCCTAGACCGGGAGGTCACGCAGTCCTTAGGAGAGAAGGGGGGTGTGCATCAAGTGGTATCAGATCTGATTTTCATCCTTATATTTTAGGCGAAGGAGAAAAAGAACTCGAGGTTTTACTCTGTGTGTAAGAGACACTCAACACAATGTATCTAAGGAGATGAGGGGAGGCACCTTTAGCCAATTGCATTGTAGAAAGAGAGATGCGAAAACTTCGTGCAAGTTTGGAAGTGATGGAAGAAACACAGAGAAGAGCACCTGATGCTGGAGATGTCAGCAATGTAGAGAGTGAAGATGTAGAAGCTGAAGAAGCTGCAGGGGAACACATTGCCGAAGAATGCTTGCTAAGGGCAAATGTTAGATTGGGAGCTAGAGCCAAGATAGAGGTCCCAATGTATGAAGGCAATTTGGATGTTGAAGAGATGTTGGATTGGATAAGGTCCATGGACAAATATTTCAATTATGAAGATGTCAATGGGGAGAAAAGGGTGAGACATGTTGTCACCAAGATTAAAGGACATGTAGCACTGTGGTGCGATGAACTGCAGGCTGAGAGGAGAAGTAGAGGCAAACATAAGATAAAGAATTGAGACAGAATGGTAGCCAAGATGAAGGCTAAATTCATGCTCAAAGATTATCAAATCAATCTGTTCAGGAAGCTGCAAAACCTGAGACAGAAGGGTATAACTGTCAAAGAATACATAGAGGAGTTCTACAAGCTAAACATCAGAGTTGGACAAAGAGAGAAGGACGAAAAAAATTTTGCCAGGTATATGAATGGCTTGAGGTATGAAATCTAGGATGAGCTCAACATGATGTCGGTAAGGACATTGGAGGATGCTTATCGGTTTGCACTGAAGGCAGAAGAGAAGCTGGCCAAAAAACAAATCCAACGAGGTAGAGGTAAAATCCCAACACCAAACAAATTCAAGGGAGTTTCCCATGACAAGGCGCATAATTCCAAAGACGAGGCTGGAACTCCACATAGTCACTTGGAAAGAAGAGGAAGTTCTTGAGGGAGATAGGGTGGTGGAAGAAACTCTTCTAGAGGAAGAGGTAGAGGAGGAATAAG
>JASDQU010739176.1:115807-131813 GCA_032191745.1 Picea mariana
GAGAAAGAATTCTTTTCAAGAATCTTTGGATCTGAGTTTGACGAATTTCCTGGAAAAGCAAGAAGTGCTTGGGAGATCGAAATATTTGAGGAAATCAATCTCAAGAGGGGTAGCACTTCCCAAGAAGTGTGAATGAGATCCAAGAAGTGGACTCATGGGAAGGATAAAGCTCGAAGCCTTTAAATCTTTCAAAAAATCTTCTAAGTTAGAAGAAAGTGTAAGCTCAAGGGAAAAGATCTGGATCGTCTGATCAACGTCCAGACAACGAGGAGTGAGCACAAAGGGAAATATCTCAAACGTCTGATATAAGCACAAAGTAAAGATCTCAATTGTTCGATCTAAGAGTCGGAGAAAGGATCTTAGCCGTCTGATATGCGTGCAAAAGGATCGTAGCCATCCAATCAAGGTAAAGTGCACTAATCTTAAATTTTTGAAAGTGTATCAGAGAATCGAACTTACGAAACCCCGAAATCATCGGAGTCGTCCATCATCAAGGAGGACACATGGCGAGAGATCAACATTTCGCTGACTCATAGAGTGGAAGGGTCAAACAACAGAGTTGTGAGGATTCGCGAAGTGCGAACTCACAAAAATATCACAATTGTTGATCATTCTAAAATCATCGAGACCATCCATCATCAAGGAGGACACATGGTGAGAGATCATTATTTCATGGACTCGTGACTTAAAGAATTCAAAGGCAGAGCTACAAGAATTTGTGAGATGTGAAATCGCGATTTGATCAAAGTCGTTGATCGAAGGAGGGAGCTGAACCATAGATCTGGTCTTGTTGAGAGTTCATGACTCAGGAAATCAAAGGTAAGAGTTATGAGCCATCAGATCGAGGAGATATCTGGGTCATTGATTGTCCAGGGAGACGATTCACAAAGTGCAAACTCATGAAGCGCGAAATCACGACATGCTCGAAATATTGTCCCACAGTCATAGCGAAGGGTCACGTCGGTGAAGGAGAATAGAGGGGCTAGCATGCACTAGGCTCCTGTCGGGATTTCAGAATTCGGGAGAGTCAGAGTGAATCGCATGCAAAGGCCCGATACGCAAATTCATGACTCGCCTTTCGATTAGGCGAATGGTCACAACCTTGGTCACATAAAGGGAGGGGCTTAATCAGGAGAGCTAGCACCTAAATACACTGAAGCTTAAAAGCATTAAGGAGAAAGTTGCAAGTTCCATATAACCTACGCTTTAAGGGAAAGAGGGCATGTTAAGTGGATTTGAGGTTCTTGAGGGATAAAGAGTCAATCAGACTCAGTTTCTTGATTGATCCTAGACCGGTAGGTCGCACAGTCCTTAGGAGATAAGGGGGCTCTGCATCAAGTGGTATTAGAGCTTATTTTTGTCTGTAGATTTCAGGCAAAGGAGAAAAAGAACTCGAATTTGTACTCTGTGTGTAATAGACAATCAACAAAATTTCATCAAGGAGACAAGGGGAGCCACCTTTATCCAATCGTGTTGTAGAAAGAGAGATGCGAGAACTTCATGCAAGGCTGGAAGCGATGGAAGCAGCATAGAGAAGAGCACCTGATGTTAGAGATGTCAGCGATGCAG
This sequence comes from Picea mariana, assembly GCA_032191745.1. Lineage (NCBI taxonomy): Eukaryota > Viridiplantae > Streptophyta > Pinopsida > Pinales > Pinaceae > Picea > Picea mariana. The sequence goes on from JASDQU010739176.1 coordinate 117,377, forward strand.
AGAGTTAAGATGTAGAAGTCGAAGAAGCTGCAAGGGAACATGTTGCCGAAGAATGCTTACTAAGAGAAGTTGTTATATTGGGAGCCAGAGACAAGATAGAGGTCCCAATGTATGAAGGAAATTTGGATGTTGAAGAGATGCTGGATTGGATAAGGTCCATGGAAAAATATTTCGATTATGAAGATGTCAATGGGGAGAAAAGGGTGAGACATGTTGTGACCAGACTTAAAGGACACGCAACACTGTGGTGGGATGAACTACAGGTTGAGAGGCGAAGTAGAGGCAAACAAAAGATAAATAATTGGGACAGAATGGTAGCCAAGTTGAAGGCTAAATTCATGCCCAAATATTATCAGATCAATCTGTTCAGGAAGCTACAGAACGTGAGACAGAAGGGTATGATAGTCAAAGAATACACAGAGGAGTTCTACAAGCTGAACATCAGAGTTGGATAAAGAGAGTGGGACGAAGAAAAAGTTGTCAGATATATGAATGGCCTGAGGTACAAAATCCAGGATGAGCTTAGCATGATGTTGGTAAGGACAGTAGAGGATGCTTATCAGTTTGCACTGAAGGCAGAAGAGAATTTGGCCAGAAAACAAAGCCAATGAGGTAGGGGTCAAATGTTAGCCCCGAACAAAGGCAAGGGAGTTTCCCATGACAAGGTGCATAATTCCAAAGACAAGGCTAAAACTCCACATAGTCACTCAAAAAGAGGAGGAAGTTCCCAAGGAAGACAGGGTGGTGGAAGAAACTCTTCTAAAGAAAGAGGCAGAGGAGGAATAAGATGTTACGCCTATGGAAAGACATGGCACATGTCTTGGGAATGCCCCGAGAAAAAGAAAGAAGGAGGAGAAGCTCACATTTTGAAAGCACAAAGAGAGAATGTTGAAGTAGAGGGAGAAGAGGATGGAACATCCCTAATGATAAGAAAGGTTCTCTTAAAACTAGAGACAAAAGTTAAAAATTCAGTACAAAGGAACAATCTATTTAGGACAACTTGCAAGACTAAAGATAGAGTATGCAAGGTGATAATTGATAGTGGGAGCACTGATAACTTAGTATCCGTGGAGATGGTGGAGAAATTGGAGCTAGAGACAACTGCACACCCAGAGTCATATAAAGTCTCATGGTTGCAGAAAGGACACTAGGTAATGGTTACTAAACAACGCTTGGTTGAATTTAAGATAGGAGAATATAGAGATTAAATTGTGTGTGATGTAATTCCCATGGATGTATGCCATATTTTGTTGGGAATACCATGGCCGTTTGACAGGAATGTCATTCATGATGGGAGGAAGAATACATACACCTTGGAGAAGAATGTTAGAACACACATGTTGCTACCAATAGAGGAGAATAAAGTGAAAGGGGAAGCCAACACAAGCATTCTCCTCATGAGTGGGAAGGAACTCCTGAAAGAAGTAAAAAAAGAACAGGATATATAGTTTGTTGTGGTGAGGAAACTCAGAGTTATCCTTACAAGTACTTCAATGGATGATTTTCCTGAAGAAGTTGAGGAATTATTGGATAATTTTTCTGACATAGTGGTGGATGAGCTACCTAACTCATTGCCACCCATCAGAAGTATCAGTCATCATATTGATTTGATACCAGGAGCAAGTCTGCTGAACAATGAAGCATACAGATTGACACCTCGAGAGAATGAGGAGGTGAAGAAACAAGTCCAGAATTGTTAGACAAGGGTTTGGTAAGAGAGAGCTTGATTCCATGCACAGTGCCAACTGTGTTGAGTCCAAAGAAATATAGAGGATGGAGAATGTGTAAACTCTAGAGACATCAATAAGATCACTATTAGGTATAGATTCTCTTTTCCAAGAATAGATGATTTGATGGACTGTTTAAGTGGAGCAAATTTATTTTCTAAGATAGATTTGAAAAGTGGATATCACCAAATGAGAATGAGGGAAGGTGATGAGTGGAAGACATTCTTTAAAACAAATGAAGGTTTGTATGAGTGGCTTGTTATGCCATTTGTCTTAACCAATGCCCCAAGTACTTTTATGAGGTTGATGAATGAAATACTAAAAGATTTCATTGGCAAGTTTTTGGTTGTGTATCTAGATGATATAATAATCTTTATCAAGACTAAAGAGGAGCATTTGAGGCACCTAACATTAGTGATGAGGAGACTACAATAGGAGAAGTTGTTGATAAACCTAAAGAAGTCCTCTTTTATGAAGACATAAATTATTTACATGGGTTTTGTGATCTATTCAAATGAAATAAGATGGATCTGGAGAAGGTGAAAGCAATCAAAGAATGGCCATCACTGAGGAGCATGTTTGAGGTAATAATATTCCATAGATTAGTGAGTTTTTATAGGAATTTCATTAGATATTTCAGTGGAATTTGTGCACCAATGATGGATATAGTGAAGAAGAGGCACAAGTATTTTAAATGGATAGAGGAGGCCGAGAAGAGATTCAATACACTAAAGGAGAAAGTAACGGAGCGACCAATTCTGGTCTTGCCAAATTTTGAGAAGACGTTTCAGGTAAGGTGTGATGCAAGTGGCATTGCAATTGGAGGATTTTTGAGCCAGGATAGTAGACATGTTGCTTACTTCAGTGAGAAGCTAAATGATACTAAGAGAAAATAATCCACCTATGACAAGGAGTTTTATGCCATAATCCAAGCCCTGAAGAAATGGAGACATTACCTTGTCCCACACGAATTTGTCTTGTATAGCGATAACCAAGATTTACAATTCAAAACTAGACAGGAAAAATTGAATCAGAGGCATGCGAAGTGGATTGAGTTTATGCAGAATTTTACTTTTGTCATAAAACATATTGCTGGGAATGGTAACAAAGTTGTTGATGCATTGAGCAGGAGATGTTTTACTCTGCAGGAATTTCAGGTAAATACCTTAGGGTTTGAACACCTTGAGGAAATGTACAATGATGGTCCAGACTTCAAGGAATAATACAAAGCATGCACGAATACTGTGCTGAGAGATAGGAGCCAGTGGATAGAGTATATGATTCAAGAGGGATTGTTGTTCAAGGGCAATCAATTGTACATACCAAAATGCTCAATGAGGGATAACCTTTTGAAGGAAAAACATAATGGAGGATTGGTTGGACATTTCGGCCATGATAAGACATTTGCGCAGTTGAGAATTTCATACTATTGGCCAGGTATGAGAACATATGTAATAAAATTCATGAATAGATGTAGAATCTGCCAACATGCAAAAGGTAAAAGAAAAAACATTGGATTGTATCAACCATTTCCCATACCAGAGAGGCCTTCGGATGCAATAAGCATGAATTTTGTGTTGGGACTGCCAAGAACACAAAGAGGATGTGATTCCATATTTGTGGTGGTGGATAGATTTTCCAAGATGGCACACTTTATCCCATGTCAGAGGAACAATAATGAAACACATGTTGCAAACCTGTTTTTCAAGGAAGTTGTGAGAATTCACAGCCTACCCAGAAGCATTGTCTCGGACATAGACACAAAATTTGTTGGTCATTTTTGGAGAACAATGTGGAAAAAGTTGGGGACAGATTTTTCCTTCAGCTCAGCTTATCACCCTCAGACAGATGGGTAGAATGAGGTGGTAAACAAAAGTTTGGGAAACTTATTGAGTTTTCTGTTCACTAAGAACCATAATCAATGGGATCAGATTATGCGACAAGGAGAATTTGCATACAATGACTCACAAAACAGGAGCATTGGAAGAGCCCATTCCAAATATTGTATGGAATGCAACCCAAGGGAGTATTTGAGTTGAGAGACTTGGAACAGAGTGAGATCAGAAGTGCTGGAGCATAAGATTTTGTTGCAGAAATGCAGAAGCTCCATAGCCAGATCAGAGGGTAGTTCCAAAATTCTAGCCAAGAGTACAAATGCAGAGCTCATCAACATTGTAGAGAACTCCAATTTGAAATAGGAGATCAGGTTCTAGCACATCTCAGGAAGGAAAGGTTCCCTAGGGGGACATATACCAAGCTAAAGATGAAGAAGATAGGACCATGTAGGATCTTGAGGAAGTTTGATGCCAATGCCTATGAGATTGAGCTGCCAGATGATGTGGACATATCGCCCATATTCAACGTCTCATACCTGTATCCTTACAGGAAGGATGAAACAGAGGGATCAACAGATCAAGGGAAGATTCAGTGGGAGAAAAAAATGCCTATAGCAGAAAAACCACAGATGGAAAAGATAGTTGATCAGAGGATTAGTAAGAAGACCAAGAGGAAGACCTATTTTGAATATCTAGTCAAGTGGAAGGGACGCCCAATAGAATATTCCATTTGGGAAAGTGAAGTTGATATCCAAAAGCATGGAAAGTTGGTACAGGAGCTCATGGACATGAGTCCATTAATTTTTTTCCACGGGGAGTATGATGCAGGAGCATCGTCAACAAGTACACATGGCAGAAAAACTCAGTGACTAAGAGCCAATCTAGAGTCTCGAACGCTAGCCAGTACTACAAATATTTTGAAGCGATAGAAAACAAAAGAGGAAATATCACACACATGGAGACAAAATGAGCACGCGTGACTTGGGAGCTTAACCCTAGTTTCAATGTAACCACAATTAGATATCATTTAGTTTGTTTGTTTTGTATAAAGAGATATTTGGTATGCCCAAAAGAGGGGTTACGAGAATTATGAGCAAGTAGGAATCTCAGAGCAGTAGTTTTTGCTTTGATTTTAGATGTAACCATTTTATTGATTTTGAATGAAGATAACAGAGAAAAATTGATCCAATTTATGATGTGAATAGTGTTTGAAATTTCTCTGTTATTGTCTTAATCTTTTCAAGAATGAATGAATCTTTCTACAAGTGTATGTAGCTTTGAAATGCTTGAAAAAGAATTTAAATAATTTTTCTTTGTGAGTCGGTGCAAGGTGTGCACATACTCTGCAAGGAGTGTGTTGACAGGGCCTGTTTCAACTCGTAAATCTCAGAAGAAATAGCGTAAGAATTTCTTTGCAGGAAGTATAAAGCGGCTACCGCAAGGAGTGCACAATCATCGCAAGAACTCTAATCTTGTGTAAAGATCTATTGGAAAGAGTGCACAGACCTGGAATCTGACAAAGAGTCAAAGTGACTCCGTAAAGAAGTCGAAGGATGAGAGCAGAAGAACGCCAGGAAGGCGAGAAAGGATTATTTTCAATAACCTTTGGATCTAAGTTTGACGAATTTTCCAGAAAATCAAGAAGTTCTTGGGAGATCAAAATATTTGGAGAGATCAAGCTCAGGAGGAGTAGCACTTTCGAAGAAGCACAAATGACATCCAAGAAATGGAATTGCAGGAAGGATAAAGGTCAAAGACTTTAAATCCTTTCAAAAATATTCTAATTCTGAAGAAAGCTTTAGCTCAGAGGGAATATCTGGACCATTTGGTCAACGTCCAGACAACGAGGAGAAAGTGTAGAGGAGGAAAGATCTCAACCATTCGATCTGAGCGCAAGTGGATCATATCCGTCTGATCAAGGTAAAGTGCACTAACATTAAATATTTGAGCGTACACAGGAGGAACAAGGTCACAAAATTTTGAAATCATCGGAACCGTCCATCACTATAGGACATGTGGAGAGAGATCAAAATTTCCATGACTCGCAGAGTGGAAAGGTCAAAGAGAAGAGTTGTGAGGATTCGTGAAGTGTGAATTCACAAAAAGATCACAGTTGTTGATTGCTCTGAAATCATCAAGACCGTCCATTGTCAAGGAGGAAACATGGTGAGAGATCGACATTTCACTGACTTGAGACTTGAAGGAGTCAAATCTTGAGTCGCGAGAACTCATGAAATGCGAAATCACAACATGATCCGAGTCGTTGATCAAAGGGGAGATCTAGACCATTGATCTAGCACCATCGCAATTTCAACTATTGGGAGAATGAAGGTAAGGAGACTCCAAAGTCATGAATCGTGAAATCACGAAAAGATCATAGCTGTTGATCGAAGGATGGATTTGAACTATAGATCTGGCTTTGTTGGGACTTCACAACTCGGGAAATCAGAGGTAAGAGTTTGGGGAACTCGCGAAACCTAAAACCGTGAATATTTGATCTGAGCCATTGGTTCGAGAAGAGATCTAGACCATTGAGTGTCTAGGGAGATGACTCGTGAAGTGTGAACCCACGAGATGCGAATTCTTGAAGTGCTCGAAAGATTGGCCCACGATCATAGTGAAGGGTGACATCGGTGAAGGGGAATAGAGGGGCTAGCATGCGCTAGGCTGCTGTTGGGATTTTCGAAGTCGGGAGAGTCAGAGTGAATTGCATGCAAATGCCTGATACGTGGAGTCATGACGTTCCTTTCAATTAGGTGACTGGTCACAAATTTAGTCACATAAAGTGAGGGGCTTAACCAAGAGAGTTAGCGTCTAAACATGCTAAAGCTAAAACGTGTTAAGGAGAAAGCCGCGGGTTCCATATAACCTATGATTTAAGGGAAAGAGGCCATGTTAATTGGATTTTAGGTTCTTGAGGGACAAAGAGTCAATCATACTCAGTTTCTTCATCGATCCTAGACCAGAAGGTCACACAGTCCTTAGGAGAGAAGGAGGGTCTGCATTAGGATGCATGTAAACTACTTGTCAAAATTACACGAGTGAAATTGGAAAACAAATCATGAGGAATTTGAAGGAATTGATCCCAAGGGTTAAAATCCCCAATTTTAACCTCCATTTGAGAATTTTCAAGTTTGCAAGTGGTCGAAGTTTTTACATTATAGAGAAGCTAGAGAGAAATTGGGTAAAAGCCCCAATTTCTATAGTGAATTTCATTGAAAATTCATCACGAGAGTGTCAAATTTCAAGTGCAGAGGTTGAATTGACATGCACAGGGATGTAATTGAAAAAAACAAGTTTAATTCCAGATTTTCATGGAATCCTTGAATTTTTTTTTGAAAATAAGCATTTTTTGTAAATTTGGGAAAATTTGGGGATTTTTCGTACATGACATCAGTGGTGACATTGGGGCTCTGTGTCGAGTGATGTAGACTTCCACAATGGCAGGTTGGAGGTAGGGTTGGGTGTCTACAATGTGTGGTGGTGGGACTAGGGGTGATGTGGGTGCCACAATAGGCGAGGATATTTTGACCGAAACCATAAGTGGTTTCTCATCGTGAACAAACAGTTTTCCAAAAATTCTTTGGCGATGTGAAACCAATAAAGGTGTGCCAAACTCGATTGGTACTTTTTGGAATCACATTTCATATGGGGTGTTAATATTTGTGCATGTTGGTGATGTGAAATTCATCGTCCATCATTGATCGTTCACCAACCTCCATTGTTAGATCTGGGGTGGGATGAGTTCGCGTGTCGAAGGAAAAGGGGCGTGGGATGGGACTCACCCATTCCAACGACTAATGAGAGGGTGCCATGTGGAACTCTTCCAGAAAAGGTGGGACCCTTGTCCCATTCAAGGCTAGGTGTGTTCCAAGTGGGTAGTCGATACATATGGGCTCATAAATAGAATTATTTTATTAATTATAAAATGTGATAAAGGTGAAAGAGGAAAGAGGAAAGAGAAGGGAAGAAGAAGAGGAAAGAGAGAAAGAGGAAGGTGGGGGATGATGAGACAGGGATAGGGTGTTCACAGGGATGAGATGGAATCACCTCAAGGTACTATGTGGACCTAGAATTCCACATCGACAACCATGTCAGTAGAAACCAGTCAAATTCTCAAAACATTATCATGGTTTTGAAGGTCATAATATTGCAAGGCCTTTTTGAGGCCCTAAATGACGGTTTTAGGTAGTGAAAAACCATGAGAACAAAGTGTATTATTTCTACACTATGTATTTGAAAATTAAATAAGATATCTCGTAGAGATATTTCCAAGTTCCAATGAGCTATTCCAACCACAAAACATAGCTTGTATGATGAAGTTACAACCTAAACAATACTAGGTATAATTTGGGTACCAATTCACTTCCAAAGGGCATAACTCCTTGCTTTGAAGTTGGTTTGGGGCATAAGAGTAGTCTATGTAAATATCATGGATCATAGAAGACATCCATGGAGCCATATTTGAAATTTGGGTACTTGAAATTATGTAGGATGGAAGAGAATATTCTTGTAGCATTCAGTGCTAAAGGGGGAAAACAATCAAAACTTCAGCAGGTTATAACCAACAACCTAGAGCCCGAATGAAGGTGAAATTTGGACATATTGTGCAAGTTGTAGGTATGAAGAAACCCAATTTAATTTTTTTCAAAATCCCAAATGAGTTTGTGTAGGGATGCATGAACAAGGCTGAAATTGCTAAGCCAAGAAAAGGTGTGAAGGGGAAAAGTTATCATTTCCAGATTGCAACAGTTTTTTACTAGAGCATTAGATTGGTAATATGAGAGTTGTTTTGAAATACCTTCCATTAATATTACCTCAAACTCATACAAAATGTTCTGTTGTTCTTGATAGTTTTACCTCTACAAGTGACAAAAGTTGGTGTCTGGGATTAATTGCACCTACTTTCCCGAATTTTTAGCAAATCCAAATTATTGTTTCATAATTAACTTTCAAGATGTTTAGCTAATGGAAAATATTAGTTAATAATATTTGAAAACATAGATCATCATCCCATTAACAATTACTTTTATGAAGTTTTAGTAAATGATTCTCGCATCCCATTAACACTTACTTTTTTGAAGTTTTGGTAAATAATTCTCGCATCCCATTAACACTTACTTTTCCGAAGTTTTAGTAAATAATTCTCAAAGTTTTAATAAATAATTCTCGCATCCCATTAACACTTACTTTTCCGAAGTTTTAGCAAATAATTCTCGCATCCCATTAACACCTACTTTTCCAAAGTTTTAGTAAATAATTCTCGAAGTTTTAGTAAGGAAATCCAAATTATTATTTAATAATATTGAATAGTAAGAGGTTAAAGTACAATTAGGTTTAGCATGTGGGTTCATGTATGAGATTAAGGAAAAATGTTACTTGAAACTACGTGACTTACCTGCTCTAGCCTCACCCATGACAACATAGGACATCGGGTTTCTTGTGGATGTCATGTGTTGAAACTACCAATTGGTCTTAACGTAGGACCTAAAAATACTTCTAATTGGCTAAGAACTCATCTTCCTTGGACATAAGGAAACAAGTTAATGACCCAAGACTTAGAGGCATCTCACAAAAGTGAAATTATACTCCCCTATGAACCGCTAGTTGGTTATTTCAAGGGGTGTTCTTTTCTTTAAATAATGGTGATGATCAACCTACATTCGTTGATAGTAGTCAATGATAATTGTCCTCACTATCAATTGAAAAGTAAGTTATGATAAGTTTAATCACTTTCGGAAAAAAAAAATTCAACCATAAGAGTGTTAATGCCACCATAACAAACCAAAAACATACAAATAAATTAGCATACACCAAAGCGGGTGAAGGAGAATGCTCAAGGGAAGAAAGGGAGGGAGACGTTGTATAAGAAGATACACGATTATTTTTTGAGTTCTATGTGGTAGTATGACAACAATAGATAAAGAAACTCTTGTGTTTTCCTTCGAGGGGATTGATGATGCACTAAAGAAAAAATGAATGCCATTTCAAATCCACAGGCAGAGCGATCTCGGCATGTTGTTCTTTTTGGTATAATTCCACAACATGTTCTACCCCATTCCACAACATGTTCTACCCCATGGAATTCCTTTTTTTGTGTTTTTATGTCGAAATAATTGTTACTTCAAAGGATCCTCCAATATGGTATTTGAAGTTCTACGCATTTTAGGAAGGGAAATTTTCTCTATGGACTTGGTGCATCATTAATCTAAATTGATAAACCCTTTTGGATCAGTGAATTTTCACACATTCCAATCTTTATGTTTGATCATTAACACAAGGATTTTTCTAAACCTAGTATGTTATTTCATTGTATTTTATTGTGGCTTCAAGTTTGTCGATACTGGTTAATTAGACACTCCATGCTTCATATCTTACACAATTTCTTTTCTTGGACCCAACCATGATTTTTATTTTTTTAAAGTCCCCTCGAGTTTGGAATTTAGACAAGTTAGATTTGTCGTGTAATACCCCTAGGTAGATCCCCAATTGTAAATATACATATGTTTTATAGGGTGGTGAGAAAATATGTTTGGACAAGAGTTTCTTTGTCCACATATGTTTTGAGGCCAGAGTGCCTGTGTGATTTAGGCCAGGAAGCCTATGAGTTGAAATGCCAACGATATTAAAAAAATTAATCTGTAATCACACTTGAACATATTAATAAAATACATCAGTGTTGCAGACCAAGTAAGAGAAAAGAGTATGGGAAGATAGGACTCCACGAGAGGGAAAGGGGGCTAAGGGCATAAGAAAGGGGGCTAAGTCAAGGGGGCTTCAACCAAGGTGTAGTGTCCCCAAGGCCGAGCCCCGTTACAGATCATGTTATATGCAAAGAATTGTAAATGTGTTCTATAGGCTGGCGAGCCAAGTTTTGCATAAGGTGTAGGCTTATGTGTTTTGATAGGCCAGGGAGCCTAAGTGTTGAAGGCTAGGAGCCTGTTGATGTACTTGTATGTATGCAGATCAATTAATAAAATATAAACACCGCCAGTGCAGATCGACCACGATGAATGAGTGATGGGGGACTGAGCGTCCACAGAGTGGGCAAGGAATTAGGGGCTGGAAGGTGGGAAAGGGGCTGAGTGTTGAGCCTAGGGGATAAGCCTAGGGGGCTTAAGCCTGGAATAATATTTTAATATTATTTCCAAAAAGAGCCATGTGCATATTATTTTATCCTAAGTCCTTTGGAGGGACACGTGATTTCCCAAGTGGTTGGAGGAAGGCGTACGGATGGAACGCATGCAGTTTCCAGGGTGACAAGTGTCAACCCTGGTGCATGCAAATAAAACCAATGCAGTAAGCCTGAGGGGGGGATCCATTCGATCCGACTGTCTTGGGGAGATCCATGGAAGCCATCTGCCAGAATACCCTGGTTTAACTATGAAAGCCGTAAATCCTGTGGTTGTCCGAAGAAACTGGGTACACCCTGTCCAGAGCTGGGGAGTCAGTGCGTGTCTCCGGAAAAACCCGTGTGTGCATTCCCTGAACGAGAAGCCTATGCTGAATTGAGTGGAAGTATCTTTGTTATTCGGGGAAGCTGATCTAGCCTGTGTGTGAAGTCCCTGTTCCGAAATCATCCCGTGAGATTATCCTCCGCTGAACCGTTTTGGGAAGTAATTGTCTGTGTTTTCCGTGGATTGTTGTGACCACGTAGTACTAGACTGTGTTAGGCTTGTTGGCCTGTGAGCGACTCCTCCAGGTGAGAGAGTGTGCAGAGGGAGAAGAGAACTCTTGGAAGGAACCCTGTTGCTGCCATAGAGCCCGGAGAATTCCGGTCCGGTCTGTTTCTGTAACCCAAGGTAAGGGAGACTAGCAGCCAAAGGACTGTCTAGGTGACAGAGAAGGTGCACTCTCCTGGGGTGGAATAGGCATGTGGGGAATGAGGGGCCGTGGGCAGTGAGCGTGGGAGATTCCTGGGAGAGATTTCTTCCTGGTGATGTGTATGTGCTATATTCCTTGTAACCTCAGCCTAGCCTAGGATTCCTTGCCTTGGGGTGGAGCTCGGTCTCAGCTCGGGGGTGACCCACTTTTGAGCTGATGAATAGTGTGGTTTAAGGCTGGGAGGTTCGTGGAAGGCCTGCACTTGGTTGGTGAATTCTACAGCTGTTCAAAGATAAGTATCTGAATTATGTTTTTATCACATTTGACATGACTGTGCTGTTCATGTATCATGTTTTCCGCTGTGTAAATGAGTTACTGTGGAATGCGATGGAATGTTTAATTATAGCAGTAACCAGATATGTTTCACTCTGTAATTTAAATGTGTTTAATTGTGTTAAATTCATGCGCTTATAATGTCTGTACAAATTATGTAATCATTCATGTATAGAATGGTAACTGAGAGGTTTGCAAACCTGGGTAGTGTAAAAAGGTACACTACAAATTGGTATCAGAGCGAAGGTTACGAAACTGAGCCTAGATGGGCCAGTTGAGTGGTCTTCGGACCGAGGGTGAGGGGAGAAATTGTGTTTGGAGGACCAATTTCGGACCTTGGTATGACCCGGAGTGTATAGGAGTTTAAACTCGGGAGGATCATGAGTCGTAAGATCACTGTGGGGTCACCGTCAACCGTCCGAGTTGATAGAAGTTGCACAGGGTTTAAGTCCTCATGGGTAAAGGAGAAGTCACGAAGAGGTGTTGGGATATTAGAGTCATTGGGATTTTAACCAAGGGAATTGGGAGACCCGTGCACATGACAACGGGAATCATGATATCCCGATACGCGATTTCCCGACGGGTACAAGGACAGAGTGGGGACCACCAGGGTTAGAGTGGAGGACACGTGTCAGAATCCTGGAGAGAGGCGGAACTCGGAGAATTGGAGTTCTCAAGCACATAGAAATCTTGTCACACGGAATCACGATCCACGATTTGCGACAAGATCTGGACCATTCGTATTAAGGGACACGTGGCAGAGATCTGCCATCGGGGAAAGTCTTGACAAGGAGTAAGTCCATCGGTGTTTGAAGTTCATCAGAAAATTGGGAACCCCGGTGACAAATGATTCATACACTTTGAAACTCCGAACCCCGAAACCCCGACGAGAGCTTGGGGTACGGTCACAGGGTAGAGTTCACATGGACCTGGACTTAACTGCGAAGGGTTAAAGCAAAAGGCGCATCGGCATATCGGGAATCGAGATATCGGGGATCCCGTGAGCGTATGCGCTTTGACATTGAAACCGCTGAAACCCCGACAGGGTAAGGTGGAGGTCATATAGTATGGTCATGTGGAACAGAGGCTGAGCCAGGAGGGCTAGCCAGTGTAAAAGCACATCGGGAATCGGAGGATCGGGGGCTGTGAAGGCATGTGCATCGTGACATCACAAATCCCGAAACCTCGATAGGAGGATTGATCACGGTCATGGGCAGTGGTCATATGGTGGAAGTTTAGCCAAGGGGAGGGGCTAGCGCACGAAGAGCTCATTGGGAAATTAGAACCCAAAACCCCGATGAGAATTTTACTGCGTTCATACGGAGGTTGGTCGTATGGTGAGGGTATATCCCAGAGGGCTAGCATGGATGGAGTCCATCGGAAATCAGGAAATCGGGGATTCTGCTGTCAAGAGTTTTGGCACATTTCGGTTCGCGAAACCCCGAACCCTGATAAAGGAAAAGGTCGGGGTCACGAGTCAGCGGTCACATGGGGTAGGGCCCATAGCAGGGCTAACGCGTAAAGGTAGCGCATCGGGAAATCGGAAATCGGGGATTCAACCCACCAGAACACTGCTGGTTTCAAAATTTCGATAAAGGTAACCCCGATAGAAGGAAGGGAAACCTTGAAGAGTTTCTTGTGGGAGGAAAAGTTTCCCGATAGGGAAACAGGAGAATTTCAAAGTTCTTCGTGGACCGAGATTCTGAATTTTTGAAACCCGACAAACACATAGCCAGACAGAACTTAGAAAACTTGTGAAGTTGAAATGTCTTTCGTTTTTTATTCGTAATAGTTATAAACGTTGTGGATTATTCATGAAGTTTAATGGCCTGACAATTTTGAATTGGATTGCACAGTGCGTGTTCAGAATACAACAGAGGCCAAAGCTCCAGTTAATCAACGCCGAGCATGGAGTGGGGAAGAGTGCAAATTATTCCTGAAATGGAAGACGAATGAGAAGGAAAGGATGTTAACCTGGGAGTCGAAGGGTCGAACTCCAATGGGTATGGAAAGGAGATGGATAAGGAAGGACATATAATGAAAATCCTTGAAGGATTTCAAAGAGAGGCCAATGAACGTCGAGATTATAGCCGAAAGCTCATGAAAGTTAAGGATCAGCAAGGGAAATTAAACTTAAAATTTCTGCAGAGTCTGGAAAGAATAGAGAAGAAACTTGAGAAGGGAAGAGACTCAATTACGACAGAGAGTCGCAGAGACCATGGGAGAAGAAGTAGATTGAGGAGTGGTAGCCGACGTCACAGTCGCTCCCAAAAACATTCGGACGGGGAGACACACAGTAGTTCGAGCCCGTCCCCTACCAGAAAACATCACAAATCTGGAAGGGAGGAATTGAAAGGAGAGATGAATAAAATTAAACCTCCAACATTTGATGGAGAGCATAAGAAGGAGGAAGATGCTGAAACTTGGTTGTTGGGCATGAAGAAATACTTCCAGCTGCAGAATTATTCTGCCCATGTAGAAGGAGGAATTGCAATGTACCAGCTGAAAGGAAAAGCGTCCATGTGGTGGGATCAGTTTGTGCAGGTGCAACACATCAGAGAGAAAGAGGTCACGTGGAAGGAATTTAAGAGATATTTCGAAAAGAAATATCTGACTAAAAGATACTATGACAGAAAGATGAAGGAGTTCTTCGAACTCAAATTGGGCAATATGACCATTTATGAGTATGAACGAAGTTTTCTGGAACTACTGAAGTAT
>JASDQU010739176.1:174185-188597 GCA_032191745.1 Picea mariana
TATCTAGATGATATACTGATCTTTATCAATACTAAAGAGGAGCATTTGAGGCACCTAACATTAGTGATGAGGAGACTACAATGGGAGAAGTTGTTGATAAACCTGAAGAAGTCCTCTTTTATGAAGACATAAATTATTTACATGGGTTTTGTGATCTCTTCAAATGAACTAAGATGGATCTGGAGAAGGTGAAAGAAATCAAAGAATGGACATCACCGAGGAGCATGTTTGAGGTAATAATGTTCCATAGATTAGTGAGTTTCTATAGGAATTTCATTAGAGATTTCATTGGAATTTGTGCACCAATGATGGATATAGTGAAGAAGAGGCACAAGTATTTTAAATGGATAGAGGAGGCCGAGAAGAGCTTCAATACACTAAAGGAGAAAGTAACGGAGCAACCAATTCTGGTCTTGCCAAATTTTGAGAAGACGTTTTAGGTAAGGTGTGATGCAAGTGGTGTTGCAATTGGAGGATTTTTGAGCCAGGATAGTAGACATGTTGCTTACTTCAGTGACAAGATGAATGATACTAAGAGAAAATACTCCACCTATGACAAGGAGTTTTATGCCATAATCCAAGCCTTGAATAAATGGAGACATTACCTTGTCCCACACGAATTTGTCTTGTATAGAGATAACCGAGATTTACAATTCAAAACTAGACAGGAAAAATATAATCAGAGGCATGCAAAGTGGATTGAGTTTGTGCAAAATTTTAATTTTGTCATAAAACATATTGCTAGGAATGGTAACAAAGTTGTTGATGCATTGAGAAGGAGATGTTTGACTCTGCAGGAATTTTAGGTAAATACTTTAGGGTTTGAACACCTTGAGGAAATGTACAGTGATGATCCAGACTTCAAGGAAGCATACAAAGCATGCACGAATACGGTGCTGAGAGATAAGAGCCAGTGGACAGAGTATATGATTCAAGATGGATTGTTGTTCAAGGGCAATCAATTGTGCATACCAAAATGCTCAATGAGGGATAACCTTTTGAAGGAAAAACATAATGGAGGATTGGTTGGACATTTCGGCCATGATAAGGCATTTGCGTAGTTGAGAATTTCATACTATTGTCTAGGTATGAGAACATATGTAATAAAATTCATGAATAGATGCAGAATCTGCCAACATGCAAAAGGTAAAAGACAAAACATTGGATTGTATCAACCATTTCCCATACCAGAGAGGCCTTGGGATGCAATAAGCATGGATTTTGTGTTGGGATTTCCAAGAACACAAAGAGGATGTGATTCCATATTTGTGGTGGTGGATAGATTTTCCAAGATGGCACACTTTATCCCATGTCATAGGACCAGTGATGCAACACATGTTGCAAACCTGTTTTTCAAGGAAGTTGTGAGACTTCACGGCCTACCCAGAAGCATTGTCTCGGACATAGACATGAAATTTGTTGGTCATTTTTGGAGAACACCATGGAAAAAGTCGGGGACAAATTTTTCCTTCATCTCATCTTATCACCCTCAGACAGATGGGTAGAATGAGGTGGTAAACAAAAGTTTGGGAAACTTATTGAGGAGTCTGTTCACTAAGCACCATAATCAATGGGATCAGATTCTTCCACAAGGAGAATTTGCATACAATGACTCACCAAACATGAGCATTGGAAGAGCCCATTCCAAATATTTTATGGAATGCAACCCAAGGGAGTATTTGAGTTAAGAGAATTGGAACAAAGTGAGATCAGAAGTGCTGGAGCATAAGATTTTGTTGCAGAAATGCAGAAGCTCCATAGCTAGATCAGGGGGCAGTTCCAAAATTCTAGAAAAGAGTACAAATGCAGAGCTGATCAACATAGTAGAGAACTCCAATTTGAAATAGGAGATCAGGTTCTAACACATCTCAGGAAGGAAAGGTTCCCTAGGGGGACATATACCAAGCTAAAGATGAAGAAGATAGGACCATGTAGGATCTTGAGGAAGTTTGATGCCAATGCCTATGAGATTGAGCTGCCATATGATGTGGACATATTTCCCATATTCAACGTCTCAGACCTGTATCCTTATAGGAAGGATGAAACAGAGGGATCATAGATCAAGGGAAGATTCAATGGGAGAAAAAAATGCCTATAGCAGAAAAACCACAGATGGAAACGATAGTTGATCATAGGATTAGTAAGAAGACCAAGAGGAAGACCTATTTTGAATATCAAGTCAAGTGGAAGGGACACCCAATAGAATATTCCATTTGGGAAAGTGAAGTTGATATCCAGAAGCATGGAAAGTTGGTACAGGAGCTCATGGACAAGAGTCCATTAATTTTTTTCCAGGGGGAGTATGATGCAGGAGCATCGTCAACAAGTACACGTGGTAGAAAAAATTAGTGCCTAAGAGCCAATTCAGAGTCTTGAACACTAGCCAATACTACAAATATTTTGAAGCGATAGAAAACAAAAAAGGAAATATCACACGCATGGAGACAAAATGAGCACGCATGACTTGGGAGCTTAACCCTAGTCTCAATGTAACCACAATTAGATAGCATTTAGTTTGTTTCTTTTGTATAAAGAGAGATTTGGTACGCCCAAAAGAGGGGTTACAAGAATTATGAGCAAGTAGGAATCTCAGAGCAGTAGTTGTTGCTTTGATTTTAGATGTAACCATTTTCTTGATTTTGAATGAAGATAATAGAGAAAAATTGATCCAATGTATGGTGTGAATAGTGTTTGAAATTTCTCTGTTGTTGTCTTAATCTTTTCAAGAATGAATGAATCTTGCTATGAGTGTATGTAGATTTGAAATGCTTGCAAAAGAATTTAAATCATTTTTCTTCATGAGCCGGTGCAAGGTGTGCACATAGTCTACAAGGAGTGTGTTGACAGGGCCTATTTTGACTCGTAAAGCTCAGAAGAAATAGCGTAAGACTTTCTTTCCAGGAAGTATAAAGAGGCTACCACAAGGAGTGCACAGTCATCACAAGAACTCTAATCTTGTGTAAATATCTATTGGAAAGAGTGCACAGACCTGGAATTTGACGAAGATTCGAAGTGACTCCGTAAAGAAGTCGAAGGATGAGAGTGGAAGAATGCCAGGAAGGCGAGAAAGGATTATTTTCAATAACCTTTGGATCTGAGCTTGACAAATTTTCCAGAAAATGAAGAAGTTCTTGGGAGATCGAAATATTTGGAGAGATCAAGCTCAGAAGGAGTAGCACTTTCGAAGAAGCGCAAACGAGATCCATGAAATGGAATTGCAGGAAGGATAAAGGTCAAAGACTTTAAATCCTTTCAAAAATCTTCTGATTCTGAAGAAAGCTTTAGCTCATAGGGAATATTTGGACCATCCGATCAATGTCCAGACAATGAGGAGAAAGTGTAGAGGAGGAAAGATCTCAACCGTTTGACTTGATTGTAAGCGGATCATATCCGTCTGATCAAGGTAAAGTGCACTAACATTAAATATTTGAACGTACACAGGAGGAACAAGGTCACAAAATTTTGAAATCATCGTAATCGTCCATCACGATAGGACATGTGGAGAAAGATCAAAATTTCCATGACTCGCAGAGTGGAAAGGTCAAAGAAAAGAGTTGTGAGGATTCGTGAAGTGCGAATTCGTGAAAAGATCACAGTTGTTGATCGCTCTGAAATCATCAAGATCGTCCATTGTCAAGGAGGACACATGGCGAGATACGGACATTTCACCAACTTGTGACTCGAAGGAGTCAAAGGTTGAGTCGCGAGAACTCATGAAACATGAAATCACAACATGATCCAAGCCGTTGATCAAAGGAGAGATCTGGACCATTGATCTAGCACCATCGTAATTTCATCTATTGGGAGAACGGAGGTAAGGAGACTCCAAAGTCACGAATCGTGAAATCATGAAAATATCATAGCCCTTGATCGAAGGAGGGATTTGAACTGTAGATTTGGTTTTGTTGGGAGTTCGCAACTTGGGAAATCAGAGGTAAGAGTTCGGGGAACTCGCAAAACCCAAAACCGTGAATATTTGATCTGATCCGTTGGTTCGAGAAGAGATCTAGACCGTTGAGCATCTAGGGAGATGACTCGTGAAGTGTGAACCCACGAGACGCGAATTCATGAAGTGCTCGAAATATTGGCCCACAATCATAGTGAAGGGTGACATCGGTGAAGGGGAATAGAGGGGCTAGCATGCGCTAGGCTGCTGTTGGGATTTCTGAAGTCGGGAGAGTCAGAGTGACTTGCATGCAAATTCCTGATACATGGAGTCATGACGTGCCTTTCAATTAGGCGATTGGTCACAACTTTAGTCACATAAAGGGAGGGGCTTAACCAGGAGAGTTAGCGTCTAAACATGATGAAGCTAAAACACGTTAAGGAGAAAGCCGTGGGTTCCATATAACCTGTGATTTAAGGGAAAGAGGCCATGTTAATTGGATTTTAGGTTCTTGAGGGACAAAGAGTCAATCATACTTAGTTTCTTCATCGATCCTAGACCAGGAGGTCACGCAATCCTTAGGAGAGAAGGAGGGTTTGCATCAGGATGTCTGCAAACTACTTGTCAAAATTACACTAGTGAAATTGGAAAACAAATCATGAGGAATTTGAAGGAATTGATCCCAAGGGTTAAAATCCCCAATTTTAACCTCCATTTGAGAATTTTCAAGTTTTCAAGTGGTCGAAGTTTTTACATTATAGAGAAGCTAGAGAGAAATTGGGCAAAAGCCCCAGTTTCTATAGTGAATTTCATTGAAAATTCGTCACGAGAGTGTCAAATTTCAAGTGCAGAGGTTGAATTGACATGCACAGGGACGTAATTGACAAAAACAAGATTAATTCCAGAGTTTCATGGAATCCTTGACAAAATTTTTGAAAATAATCATTTTTTGTAAATTTGGGAAATTTGGGAAAATTTGGAAAATTTGGGGATTTTTCGTACATGACATCAACGGTGACATTGGGGCTTTGTGTCGAGTGATGTAGACTGCCACAATGGTAGGTTGGAGGTAGGGTTGGGTGTCTACAATGTGTGGTTGTGGGCCTAGGGGTGATGTGGGTGCCATAATAGGTGAGGAGATATTGACCGAAACCATAAGTGGTTTCTCATCGTGAGCAAACAGTTTTCAAAAAATTCTTTGGCGATGTGAAACCAATAAAGGTGTGCCACACACGATTGGTACTTTTTGAGTTCACATCACGTATGGGGTGTTAATATTTGTGCATGTTGGTGATGTGAAATTCATCGTCCATCATTGATCGTTCATCAACCTCCATTGTTAGATCTGGGGTGGGACAAGTTCGCGTGTTGAAGGAAAAGGGTCGTGGGATGGGACTCACCCATTCCCATGACTAATGAGAGAACGCCACGTGGAACTCTTCCAGAAAAGGTGGGACCCTTGTCCCATTCAAGGCTAGGTGTGTTCCAAGTGGGTAGTCGATAAAGATGGGCTCATAAATAGAATTATTTTATTAATTATAAAATGCGATAAAGGTGAAAGAGGAAAGAGGAAAGAGAAGGGAAGAAGAAGAGGAAAGAGAGAAAGAGGAAGGTGGGGGATGATGATACAGGGATAGGGTGGCCACATGGATGAGATGGAATCACCTCAAGGTACGATGTGGACCTAGAATTCCACATAGACAACCATGTCAATAGAAACCAGTCAAATTCTCAAAAAATTATCATGGTTTTGAAATACATAATATTGCAGGGTCTTTTTGAGGCCCTAAATGACGGTTTTAGGTAGTGAAAAACCATGAGAACAAAGTGTATTATTTCTACACTATGTATTTGAAAATTAAATAAGATATCTCATAGAGATATTTCCAAGTTCCAATGAGCTATTCCAACCGCAAAACATAGCTTGTATGATGAAGTTACAACCTAAACAATACTAGGTATAATTTGGGTACCAATTCACTTCAAAAGGGCATAACTCCTTGCTTTGAAGTTGGTTTGGGGCATAAGAGTAGTCTATGTAAATATTATGGACCATAGAAGACATCCATGGAGCCATATTTGAAATTTGGGTACCTGAAATTATGTAGGATGGAAGAGAATATTCTTGTAGCATTCAGTGCTAAAGGGGGAAAACAATCAAAACTTCAGCAGGTTATAACCAACAGCCTAGAGCCCGAATGAAGGTGAAATTTGGACATATTGTGAAAGTTGTAGGCATGAAGAAACCCAATTTAAATTTTTTCAAAATCCCAAATGAGTTTGTGTAGGGATGCATGAACAAGGCTGAAATTGCTAAGCCAAGAAAAGGTGTGAAGGGGCAAACTTATCATTTCCAGATTGCAACAGTTTTTTACTAGAGCATTAGATTGGTAATATGAGAGTTGTTATGAAATACATTCCATTAATATTACCTCACCTCATACAATTTTTTTTGTTGTTCTTGATAGTTTTACCTCTACAAGTGACAAAAGTTGGTGTCTGGGATTAATTGCACCTACTTTCCCGAATTTTTAGCAAATCCAAATTATTGTTTCATAATTAACTTTCAAGATGTTTAGCTAATGGAGACTATTAGTTAATAATATTTGAAAACATAGATCATCATCCCATTAACAGTTACTTTTCTGAAGTTTTAGTAAATAATTCTCGCATCCCATTAACACTTACTTTTCTGAAGTTTTGGTAAATAATTCTCGCATCCCATTAACACTTACTTTTCCGAAGTTTTAGTAAATAATTCTCGAAGTTTTAGTAAATAATTCTCGCATCCCATTAACACTTACTTTTC
The DNA here is from genome assembly GCA_032191745.1 of Picea mariana. Classification (NCBI taxonomy): domain Eukaryota; kingdom Viridiplantae; phylum Streptophyta; class Pinopsida; order Pinales; family Pinaceae; genus Picea; species Picea mariana. The sequence continues at coordinate 180,881 of JASDQU010739176.1, forward strand.
CGAAGTTTTAGTAAATAATTCTCGCATCCCATTAACACCTACTTTTCCAAAGTTTTAGTAAATAATTCTCGAAGTTTTAGTAAGGAAATCCAAATTATTATTTAACAATATTGAATAGTAAGAGGTTAAAGTACAATTAGGTTTAGCATGTGGGTTCATGTATGCGATTAAGGAAAAATGTTACTTGAAACTACATGACTTACCTGCTCTAGCCTCACCCATGACAACATGGGATACCAGGTTTCTTGTGGATGTCATGTGTTGAAACTACCAATTGGTCTTAACGTAGGACCTAAAACTACTTCTAATTGGCTAAGAACTCATCTTCCTTGGACATAAGGAAACAAGTTAATGACCCAAGACTTAGAGGCATCTCACACAAGTGAAATTATACTCCCCTATGAACCACTAGTCGGTCATTTCAAGGGGTGTGTTTTTCTTTAAATAATGGTGATGATCAACCTACATTCGTTGATAGTAGTCAATGATAATTGTCCTCACTGTCAATTGAAAACTAAGTTATGATAAGTTTAATCACTTTCGGAAAAACAAAATTCAACCATAAGAGTGTTAATGCCACCATAACAAACCAAAAACATACAAATAAATTAGCATACACCAAAGCGGGTGAAGGAGAATGCTCAAGGGAAGCAAGGGAAGGAGACGTTGTATAAGAAGATACACGATTATTTTTTGAGTTCTATGTGGTAGTATGACAACAATAGATAAAGGAACTCTTGTGTTTTCCTTCGAGGGGATTGATGATGCACTAAAGAAAAAATGAATGGCATTTCAAATCCGCGGGCAGAGCGGTCTCGGCTTGTTGTTCTCTTTGGTATAATTCCACAACATGTTCTACCCCATGGAATTCCTTTTTTTGTGTTTTTATGTCGAAATAAATTGTACTTCAAAGGATCCTCCAAGATGGTATTTGAAGTTCTACGCATTTTAGGAAGGGAAATTTTCTCTATGGACTTGGTGCATCATTAATCTAAATTTGATAAACCCTTTTGGATCAGTGAATTTTCACACATTCCAATCTTTATGTTTGATCATTAACACAAGCCTTTTTCTAAACCTAGTATGTTATTTCATTGTATTTTATTGTGGCTTCAAGTTTGTCGATACTGGTTAATTAGGCACTCCATGCTTCATATCTTACACAATTTCTTTTCTTGGACCCAACCATGATTAGTTTTTTTTTTAAAGTCCCCTCAAGTTTGGAATTTAGACAAGTTAGATTTGGCGTGTAATACCCCTAGGTAGATCCCCAATTGTAAATGTACATATGTTTTATAGGGTGGTGAGAAAATATGTTTGGGCAAGAGTTTCTTTGTACACATATGTTTTGAGGCCAGAGTGCCTATGTGATTTAGGCCAGGGAGCCTATGAGTTGAAATGCCAACGATATTAACAAAATTAATCTGTAATCACACTTGAACATATTAATAAAATACATCATTGTTGCAGACCAAGTAAGAGAAAAGAGTATGGGGAGATAGGACTCCACGAGAGGGAAAGGGGGCTAAGGGCCTAAGAAAGGGGGATAAGTCAAGGGGGCTTCAACCAAGGAGTCCTAAAGTATTAAATTATTATGCTATCCTAAGTCCCTAAGTGAAGAGAACGAATTACAAGTGGGGGACAAAGTAGTTCTTTGAGTGCTAAGTGTCAAAAAGGGCATATGCATATATAATGTTGGGAATTTTGTATAATCCTCATTCTTTCCAATCATTCAATCATTCATTCCATCCATAAAGAATTACATTGTCTAGAGAGAGGAGATGTGAAGTTCATTGTTACCCAATAAATCCTTGGTGGTTTGGGTTGAAGAAACAGGTTGTTAGGCCTGTGGAGCACTCTCATTAGGTGAGAGAATTGTTGGGAATAGGTTTCCTTGTGTGTTGGCCTAGTGGGCGTTGTAATTCCTTGAGAAGCCTTGTGTTCCAAGTGCCATAGAGATCTAAGACTTCATGGATGGTCTGTTTCTAAATCCCTAGAAGGGAAGAGGGACAGTCAAAGGACTATGAAGTAGTGAAGGGGTACACTTCCTTGGGTGGGACAGGCTGTGGGGAATGAGAGACTGTGAACTGAGAATTGGTGTTGGAGTTGGCATGTGTGCTTGTCATTTTATTGTGTTGTCTGTTAGACCTTAGTTTGGCTTAGGTAGTCTTTTCCCTCATGGATTCATAGCCTCAACTCGAGGGTGACTTGTTGTTGAGAGTGTCTGAACAACAGAGTCTACGGCTAGGAGGAACGTCTGCTGCCAGTTGGTGATTTTAATTAAAATACAAATGTATTTTATGTGTTTATAATCATTTATGCGTGGTTGATTATATTAACTTTGTTATGGTATATTTTTATATATTTATGCATGCATTTTATGTTGTTAGAACAACATATGCAAGGCATGGTAATTAACAAATGGTATCAGAGAATAGTTATTGTGTGATGTGACTCAACTTGGAGGCCGTAGACGTTAAATTGTGGTATCAGAACCACAGGTTCAACATTGAGCCTGCATGGGCCAGACTCAACACGCGGAACCTGAAATTGCAGAGTTAAGCTTAGAGTATGTTTGCAAACTATTTGTCCAAATTTATCCGATGAGATTGGAAACAAATTCATGAGGAATTTGAAGGAATTGATCCCAAGGGTTAAAATCCCCAATTTTTACCTTTTTTTGAGCATTTTCGAGTATCTAATTGGTCAAATTTTGGAGATTACAAAGAAGCTAGAGAGAAATTGGGAGAAATTGGCTAAAAGCCCCAATTTCTATAGTGAAATTCATTGAAAATTCGACATGGGAGTGTAGAATTTCGAGTGCAGAGTTTGAATTGACATTCATAGGGCCGAAACTGGCCACAACAAGCTTAGTTTTAGAGTTTCATGGAAACCCTGACAATCTTTTTGAAAATATGATTTTTTTTTTATAAATTTGGGAAATTTTGAAAATTTTGGGGATTTTCCATACATGAAATTAGTGGTGACATTGGGGCCATGTGTTGAGTGACGTGGACTGCCACAATGGAGGGTTGGAGGTAGGTTTGGGGTTTTTCAGTGTGTGGTGGTGGTCCTGAGGCTGACCTGGGCTCCACAATAGGCGAGGCGATATTGATCGAAACCACAAGTGGTTTCGCATCATCAACAAACAATTTTCCAAAAATTTTTTGGCGATGTGAAACTAATAAAGACATGCCATGCACCATTGGCAATTTTTTGGTTCACATCGGTGAGGGGGTGTTAATTCTCATGCATGTTGGCGATGTTAACTGCATAATCCATCCTCGATCATTCACCGAACTTCTTTGTTAGATCTGGGGTGGGGACGAGTTTATGTGTCAAAGGAAAAGGGGCATGGAATGGGACCTGCCCATACCCATGACTAATGAGAGGGTGTTGTGTGGAATTATTCAAGAAAAGGTGGGACCCTTGTTCCAGGTGGGTAGTCAGTATGGGTGGGCCCATAAATATAATTATTTTATTAATTAAAAAATGTGATAAATGTGAAAGAGGAAAGAGGAAATAGAAGGGAAGAAGAAGGGGAAAGAGAGACAGAGGAAGGTGGGAAATGATGAGGCAGGGATAGGGTGGCCACATGTATGAAATGGAATCACCTCAAGGTCCCATGTGGACCCAAAATTCCACATCAACAACCATGTCAGTAGAAACTAGTCAAATTCTTAGAAAATTATTAGGGTTTCGAAGGTCATAATATTGCAAGGCCTTTTTGAGGTCTTAAATGATGTTTTTAGGTACTAAAAACCCATGAGAATAAACTGTATCATTACTACACTATGTCTTTGCGGCTTAAATAAGATATCTCATAGAGATCTTTCCAACGAGCTATCTGACTGCAAAACATAGCTTGTATGAGGAAGTTACAACCTAAACAACACTAGGTATAATTTGGGTACTAGTTCACTTCCAGAGGGCATAACTCCTTTCTCAGAAGTTGGTTTGGGGNGCCTAGAGCCCGAATGAAGATGAAATTTGGACAGATTATGTGAGTTGTAGGCATGAAGAAACCCAATTGATATTTTTTCAAAATCCCAAACGAGTTCCTGAAGGGATGCATGAACAAGGCTAAAATTGCTAAGCCAAGAGAAGGTGTGGAGGGGCAAAGTTATCATTTGTAGATTGCAATGGTTTTTTTACTGAAGCATTAGATTGGCAATCTAAGATTTGTTATGAAATCCCTACCATTAATATTACCTCATCCTCCTACAAAATTTTCTCTGTTTCTTGACAGTTTTACCTCTACATGTGACATAAGTTGGTGTATGGGATTAATTGCACTTGATTGAAAGGTGTGCAAAAGGGGTAAAGTGACAATATTCAAAAGACCAAAACTTTATGCTCAAAACTCAGAATTGAGAAAAGAAGAAGTCATTGGAAAGGTTTTGGATAGAAAAATCCATATATGCACTCATAAATTTGAATTGAGCAGTAGAATTCACAAACAATCAGAAAGAACATTTTTGGTGTACTAAATGGCAGAATTGTGCATAATTTTACAAAATTGTTTCATTATTTTGTCTAAAAAATCTTATTGCATGCACATTTTGTAGAATTAAGGGAACAAATAGAGCATAATGAACATAGAGACCACATATATGGAAGATGCACAAGGATCCTTCATCCATGATGAGAAATTCAGAGGGTTGTATGTCATCATGGGTAATGTAGAAACTGAATCAAATGGACACGAAGAAGGAAAACAAGAAAGCATAAATTTAGTCGAGACAATAAAGAGTCTGCAAAGAGATGTGTTGAGCTATAAAATTGGTAATGAGAAGCTTATGAAATATCAGGAGAAACAAAATGACATCAACATCAAGTTGTTGCAGATCTTGAACGAGATATAGAAGAAGGTGGATAAGGAGGCAAATTCAAGTAAGTCAAAGGATCACATATCTCATACCAAAAAGGAAGAATCTATAAGTGTTGGTAGACATCGTCATCACTCACCAAGACATTGTGTTAGAAGAGCTGAAAGTAGGCCAAGTTTATCTCCTGTCAGAAAGCATAAGAGGAGGTCTAGAGTGGATGAACTGCAAGGGGAGATGGGAAATATAAAACCTCTTACCTTTGATGGTGAGAAAAAGAAATATGAGGATGCAGAGGCTTGGTTGTTGGGGATGAGGAAGTATTTCTAATTGCACAATTATTCCTCATAGGCAGAAGATAGAATTTCAATTTACCTTCTCAAGGGAAAAACATCAATGTGGTGGGACTAACTCATGCAAGTAAAGCACATTGATGAGAAGAAAATCACTTGGAGGAAGTTCAAAAAGTATTTTCAGAATAAATAATGTTTCAAGCGTTATTATGATAGGATGATGAAGGAGTTGTTCGAAATCAAGCCTGGGAGCATGACCATGGATGAGTATGAGAGATCATTCATACAACTTTTGAAGTATGTTGACTTTATCCAGGATGATTAGGTCAAGTTTTAAAGGTTCCTGAGTGGGATACCTTCAATCTACAGTGATAAGATACAATATGATGATACCAAGACATTGGAGGAAGAAATAAGAAGATCCAAATGCTTTTATGATAAACATAGAGGAGGATCAACCGTTTAGAGATCTTGGGTTGACAAGAAGAAATACAAGATGGAGAAAAGAAAAAAATGATACAAGACATCATTCTTTAGAAATATTTCTCAGGGATAGCCAACTCAAAATGAACCCAAAATGACAGAAACATTGGGAAAAAGGACAAGGCAATATCCTATTAAATGTTGGGGTTGTGAGGGAGAGAACACGTATAGAGTTTTCCCTCACGGAGGAGAAAGAGTGAAGACTATTCAAAATGTACAATAGGTTGATATAGTTGAATACATGGTAAAAATAGTGTCAAGGATCTATGCAGCCTTGGAAAATAAGCAAGCTGAATTTCAGTCTCATATGATTGAAGTGGAAGGTAAGATCAATGATCAACCTATAGTTATTTTAATTGATTCAAGAGATATTCATAGTTATATAGATCCTAAGTTGGTGGAAATATTTACTTTGCAAAGAAGCAAGCATGAGAAATATTTCCTAGTTCGGTTAGTTATAGGAGATAAAAGAATAATCAATGAGTTGGTGAAGGATTGTCTAATGGGCATGAATGGGATGAGAACCAAAGAAGATTTGAACATCATACCATTGGGTTCATATGATTTCCTGATTAGTATGGATTGGTTGGATAAGCATCATGTTGTCCAAGATTGCTACAATAAGGAATTCACTTGTTTGGATGAAGAAGGGAACTTGAGAACAATTGAAGTTATTCCAAGGGAAATATTAATTACAGAAATTTCATCCTTCCAGCTGAAAATAAGTTTCCAGAAAGGATGCCAAATATTTGCAGTGCATATGGAAGAGGGAAATAAAGATAAACTTCCAAGCATTGAAGACTATGCAGTCGTAAAAGAATTTGAGGATGTATTTAGAGAGATACCGGGGTTGCCACCAAAGAGATATATTGATTTCTCCATTAATTTAATGCCTGAAGAAACCCTAGTGTCCAAGACTCCTTATATGTTGAGTATGCCATAGCTAAAATAATTGCAAATGCAATCGAAATAACTTTTGAAAAAGAGATATATTCTCGAGTGTGTCATCTTGGGGTGCCCTAGTGTTATTTGTGAAAAACAAGGATGGAACCTTGAGACTATGCATTGATTTCAGGAAACTTAACAAGGTGATTGTGAAGAACACGTATCCTTTGTCAATGATAGATGATCTTTTTGATCAATTGAAATATGCAAATATATTCTCCAAGATTGACCTTAGGTCAAGATACCATGAAGTGAGGATTAGAGAAGAATATGTCAGCAAGACAAAATGTAGAACAAGGCATGGCTATTATGAGTTTGTAGTGGTGCTATTTGGGTTATCAAATGCACCCGTTATCTTCATGTGATTGATGAATTGTATCTTCAAAAATTACTTAGATAAATTTGTCATTGTCTTCTTAGATGACATACTAATCTATTTTAAGTGTAAAGAAGAGAATCAACAACACTTAAGGATAGTGCTACAAGTATTGAGGGAGCATCAATTGTATGCCAAATTGAGCAAGTGCTCATTTTATTAGAGGCATATTCATTATTTGGGCCATATTATTTCAGAGGAAGGGATACTAGTGGATCCTAAGAAGATAAAATCCATTGAGGGATGGAGAGTAACAAGGAATGCCTTAGTGGTGAGATCATTCATGGGGCTTGCAAGTTATTATAGAAGTTTTATTCAGGGTTTTTCAAATATTGCACACCCAATCACTTCTTGGAAAATAATGATGTGAAAAGTGAATGGACCTCTAATTGTGAAAAACAAATTCAGCACTCGAAGAACTTATTGACAAGTGCACCAATCATAAATATTGATGATCCTAATGAAGATTTTATTGTGTGCATTGATGCATGCAAGGAAGGGCTTGACAGTGTCCTTTCCCAAAATGGGCATGTTAATTTCTATGAGTCAAGGAAGTTGAAGAAACATGAGAGACACTATGCCACACATGATTTAGAATTTGAAGCCATAGTCAATATCTTAAATATGTGGAGACAATATTTTATGGGAAAAATATATGATCTAAGGAAATACCATAGTAGTATGAAATATTTGTTTGGAAAACCAACTATGAATGTTAGACAAATTAGATGGATAGAATTCCTCAGTGAGTATGATTTTGATATAAAGCATATCAAAGACAAAGAGAATAAGGT
>JASDQU010739176.1:191738-203749 GCA_032191745.1 Picea mariana
TAAGGATGTACGTGATGGATAAACCATCAAAATGGAAAGATTATCTACACTTAGTGGAATTTTCTTATAATAATGGGTGTCAGACATCTTTGAAGATGATCCCTTTTGAAACATTATATGGAAGAAAGTGAAACACACCAGTGAGCTCGGACAACCCAACAGAAAGAGAAGTTGTGGGGCAGAATTTCTCTGAGAAATGGAAAAGAAGATTGTGAAAAAAAATCAAAATTTAAAGTTCTCCCAAGACAGACAAAAAATTTATGTTGATAAAGGTAGAACACACAAAGAGTTTAAAGAGGGTGACCATGTGTTCTTAAAAGTGAAGGCCAATGGAAGTTCCTTGAAGTGGGGGATCTGTTCGAAGTTGGAAACAATATATTGTGGAATATTTGAAATCCTTGAGAGAATTGGACCTATTGCATACATGCTTTCACTGCCTCCATCCATGTGCATTCATAATGTATTCCATGTATATTTTCTTAAAACGTATGTGCTTGATGCTAATCATGTAATTCATTGGAAAGTGATCGAGGTGGATCAAGAAGGAGACTTCCAAGTTCAATTAGCGTGCATATCAGATAGAAAAGTCAAGTTGCTCTGGAATGGAGCAATAATACTGGTAAAGTTCTAGTGGACATGTTGTGGCCTTGAAGATATAACATGGGAGCATGAGGATGACATGCAGGAGGAGTACCCACATATTTTTGAATACTTTTGATTGTACATGTGTATATAATTCACTGAGAACAATGCATAAATAAGGGGGAGAGGAATATGATACCCCTAGGTTGATCCCCAGTTGTAAATGCACATACATTTTATAGGCTGGTGAGCCAGGATGTTTGGGATAGAGTGCTTTTGTACATATATGTTTTGAGGCTAGAGTTCTTGTGTGATTTAGACCAGGGAGCCTATGAGTTGAAAGGGTGACAAGCCTAACAAATTTAATATGTAATCACACTTAGAAATATTAATAAAATACATCAGTATTGCAGACAAATTCAGACGAAATAGTATAGGGGGTTACGACTCCATGAGAGGGAAAGGGGGATAAGGGCCTAAGAAAGGGGACTAAGTTAAGGGGGCGTAAGGCAAGGAATAAAATAATATTATTCCTAAGTCTTAAATTCTTATATTATTATGCTATCCTAAGTTCCTAAATGAAAGGAACAAATTACAAGTGGGGGACATAGTATTTCTTTGAGTTCCAAGTGTCAAAAAGGGAACATGCATATATAATGTTGGGAATTTATTGTAATTATCATTCTTTCCAATCATTCACTTATTCATTCCATTCATAATCCATACCATTTCCTATAGATAGGAGCTGTGAAGCTGATTGTTACCTAGTGAATCCTTGGTGGTTTAGGTTGAATAAGCAGGTTGTCAGGCCTGTGGAGCATTCTTTTTGGGTGAAATAATTGTTCGGAATAGGTTTCTGTATGTGTTGGCCTAGTGGATATTGTAAATATTTGAGAAGCCTTATGTTCCAAGTTCCATAGAGATATAATACTTCATGGATGGCCTATTGTTGAAGCCCTGGAAGGGAAGTGGGACAGCTGAAGGACTGTGGAACAATGAAGGGGTACACTTTCTTTGGTGGGACATGATATGGGAAATGAGAGGATATAAGATAGGAATTATTGTTAGATTTTCCACCTAGGCTTGTCCTTTTATTTTGTTTTCTATTAGCCCTTTGTTTGGCTTAGGTATTTATTATTGGATAATATCGGTAAATGCGGACATAAACTGATCTCCCTTGATCCACCTAGATCTAGAACAAAACAAGATAGGGCATGGCACTTTCCCTAAGCTCTAATAATTGAATCTATTATCAAAGAAATGATGTGTGACATACCTTTAAATATTGCTTCCTTATGTCTTTGTTGTCCCTGCTTCACTCTGGCGCTCTTGTGCTATTGATCCTGCAATGAAACACAAACTAGCCAAAGTGAAAGCAATAATAGTATATTCAATGAAGACTTATACATGTGATCAATGAATCATGTAATAAAATGAGAATGATTTTATGGGAAAGAAACATGCCACTGTATTATATTAAGAGAAAGTGGAAGATACAACCAAAAATCCTTCATGTCGCTAAATTCCCTTTCGGTGGCCCTTGCTCTTGACACACACTTGCTCCAAGATTTCATGAAGATGATCCACAATAACTTGATACGATGAGATGAAGCCTTCAAGCATCTGATGTTGAGTACCTCACACAATTCACAACCTATTCAAACTTAATCATTCCTTAATTTCTCTTTCTTACTTAGTGCTTAACCTTTTCCATGAGAAATCCATCATTGTATAGGAGAAAGGGAGATGGTTAAAGAGATCAATATGATCCCACCAAATCAGAGAGGTGGGTAGGATATCAACCACACGGATGCTACCTCATATTCTAGAAAATTCATTCTATAACTTTCGTGAACTTCTTCATTTTTCTCAGTTTTAGAACGCCACCACACTCTGTCTATATAGCAGCCCACGAAAACCTCGCAGGCTAGGTTTAGAGAAGCCTTCGAAAATCAATCATTTCCGCACTGTATAATACTACTAGCCTGGGATGTCCTTCTAAAAACAAGCCTTGTAGAGTAGGAAACGAATTACTTTTCTCATGGGAAAGATCCTTTTGAGAGGTTGAATAAATGCTTGTAGACACATCATGAGGGTGACCAAAATAATGTGTAACAAAATGCCCCCCAAAGTATGAGGTTGGAATTTATGACGGCCGAAATAATTTGTATAATGTGTGTGTGTGTCAGAAACAAGAAGCACACCAGTCAGGAACCTACAAACAACCAAGCATCTGCGCAATATTATACCATTTTTGAGGTAGGCATTCCCATGCTCAGACTACAAGTGATTTAAATCATGGATGTCAGTCATGTACACCAATCGTACACCATGGATCCATGTCATCAAGATTCTACATAGCCACTAGGAATACAATGTGGATATATGCTCTAGAAAACTCAAATTCGGACATAGCCACGAGTGATACAAAGTGGATCTATGTGTCAATACAAATCATAAATATTCCATCGCTTCCTGGACCAAAATGATGAGATCCAGGGTCTTCAATCCCTTCGTCTGTAAGTATCAATCCAAACATGCGATTACAAGTGTTGAAGTCAAACATGGTAGAAACTACTTGATTACTAGTCATTGATGAAAACTGTTAACAAGTGTGAGGGAAATCACCATTGATGTCAATGACTCCCAAGGTACCTCAATACAATCCATCGAATGCGAATAAATGAGATGAAGTTGAAGACTCGATAGAATCTCTTAATCAGAGGTCAATGATGTGAATCCATTGTCGAAAGCGAAGAAACCTACCATTGAGGCATGCAATTTCTAAGGTAATAATTGATTTCTAAGTCTTATTCTCGGATGATGAGTTGAATTCGATAGTAAAAGACTCGTCATAGGAGGACCTTGATGTATCCCCCATCAATGACACGAAAAAATTAACAGATTTAAGGTAGATCAAAGTGTGAAGGTGATTTTCCCGCATGGGTGTAGACGGATTGGCAAGTGTCGTGTAAATGGAAGGAAATTTGTAAATGAAGTCTCATGTTCGATTCCCACCCAGGCTTACTCATGCGCAATTATTGAGGGCTGGGTGGTTGCACCTGGGGTTATAGTGGTAGCCGCCTGGGGATCAACCCTGTGTCAAGCGAGTACGAGAACCGCAAGTTGTCGATTCCCCCAGTAAAAAAAAAAAAAAAGTGTGAAGGTGATTTGAAATTGACATAGGGAAGACCGACATGGTAAGAATTGATAACTGCATATGGCCGACTTGATATAAGGCTTGTGCAAGGTTGGACTTCTCTTGAACATATGAACGACACGACAATGGTCTTGGCAGCATTGACTCAAAGACGACCCAAGATATGAATTTTCAGACAAGAGACAAATGAATTTCCCAACCCGGGTTCAATGATGAAGGGGGTGTCATGTTCAAGAGCGACTATTACTGCCACTAACATAAATACTGAGACACATTTCTTTCCCAAAATTTACCCCACCATTTATGGCGAGTACCTCTTTATTTTTACGTAAGCTTGAGGAGTATAACACATGCTTGTTGATGTAAGCTCATCCTTCAGACGAGTCCCTCAGAGTATGTTTAACGAACCCTAAGAAGGAGTGGTTCGGTCCCATATGGGTCTTTTGATGTTTGTTTAACGAGTCCAAAGATAGAAAACTCGGGGTTTTTCATGTTTAGAGAGTCTTAAAAACACTTAAAGAGAACTTTCTCAGTTCCTTTTTCGTAAACTAGTTTGATGAGACCAAAAAAGTGATAAACTATCGCCCATCAAACATTTTCTTCAAATACTTTTACGAGTGTGAAAAGAACAAGGTCATTCGACAATCTTTTCATTTTTATGGAGCGTGAAAAGAGCTTAAAGGATACTCCATGAGTTTCATTTTTTTTCGTGTTACCATGACGAGTACGAAAAGATGACAAAGGTATACTTGGTTACGTTCTCATCGATTTTCAAGCACGAGAATGAACAAAGATTAGGCTCGAGGTTTTTCTGAAAAACCTTAAAAAGTAGTTGTACATGTGACAAACAAAAAAACAAAATCAAGGAAAATATTTGTATTTCATTGTTCAGGATCCTAGTTCTTCCATCTACGAGAAAAAAAAATACTCATGAGACCATTAGAACTTTAGGATTTGGAGAAAATGCATAAAATAATATGAAATATTAATAGAAAAAGTAAAAAATGAAATAAATATAGGTAAAATCTCTTTTTTATTATTTCATTTGCATTTTGCCCAAAACTTGCCTCGAAACCCTGTTTTTACCTCAGACTTCGGCGATACATTACATGAGGTACAAGCAACCATTCAATGAATGACTTCCATCAAAATGGTAATCTCCTTGTCCTCTTTATTTTCAATGGATTAAATTTCATTTTTTTTGGTGTAAAATTGATTTTTGAGTTGAGTTTTAGGTCCGTAGGTGCACGCTGGGGCTGCCACAGGTGAGCTATATCAGGACCCACATAAACCATAGGTTTCCACAGGTGGCCCATGATTAACCTCTAGAAACCCTACACTATGTGTAATACTCCACCTGTGGTGACCGGAAATAAAATTTTATTCATATTTGTTTAGCCAATAAGAACTTTTCAAAGTAGCAAATGAGAATACTAATTTCCCTTTACTGTCCCAGTGCAGGTTTTTGATCATCAAAATGATGGAGTGGAGGTAGAGGGAACATGAAGATGATGATATTATTTCCTTGAATGACCAGGGTACCGTAAATTCCCTCCTACAGTGTGGGTTACTAAAGTTCTTCAAAATCCAGGGCATGAGGGCCCAACTTAGGTTGCTGGAGTACCTAGTCCACATGTGGGATGTGGATTAACAGGTGTTTCATGTGGGTTCCCACGCGCTATCCTTAGATATCGAGGATATCTATTTCTTGATGGGGTTATCTCGTCATGGGTCTCATGTGACTTTGACAACAGGTAGAGGTGGTGGTCTACCAATGAGTGAGTATCTCTTCCAATACTGTGATCCTGAGGCAGATAGACGCAAGGGAAAAGTTGTCATTAGGGGTGCCCTGGATTTACCCCTCCAGACTATTCTTTTTACCATTGCACATATGGAGGGGAGTGCATCTCCTCACATGGCCCTCCAAATCTATTTTCAATATGCAGTGGAGTGCATGGAGCCTCGGGTTTTTAACTGGAACGACGAAGTTCTTCGTACATGAAGAAACAACTGGAAAAATGCAAGAAAGGGGTCCTAAAACAATTTGGATATGGGTCTATATTAGTGTATTTCTTCCTAGATAGGGTCCCCCATTTACGTTTACAAGTAGAGTGGGGAATACCAGCTCCACGAGACCCAAGGATGAAGAGGTGGTGTGACCTCATGGCCCGACATGTGGTTGGCCCCATTGTGAAGAATAATGATGTATTTTTTGATTGGTTGAGGCCTCAAATTCTGATGGTGTATGATTATGCATATGTCAGGTTGGATTTCATTGGCAACCCCAACTTGGTTTTACTTGAGGGATTTCAGTGGGGAGACCTAGGTAAGAAATACATTTTGTTTTTGTGATGTTTTTGTGAATTTTGAAATATAAAATGTTTTTTATGCTTTCAATCCAATGACTAATAAAACAAAATTGAAAATGCAGATGTAGGGTCACACTGGTCTCCAGGTAAGTCCCCTATTCAGAGACATGGAGAAGTAGTCGTGGTAGCAGGATGGGATGCTAGTGACTATGAGGTGGTCGAACAAAACCTTGAGGGATTGACAACAAATATCCCAGACATCTCCATCGATGCGATTATGAGGCGCTATCAGCACCATACTGTGGGTGTATCTGGTTCACTTAGTCGAATACTTCATAGGGTAGCATGGGAAATAGTATTCTATTGTGAGAATCATCCTTGATGCTATTTTGTATATGAAGCCAAGTGCTTCTCATTTTGATATTTTTGGTCTTTAGATGAAAACACTTTTTTTTTTTTGTAAAACATTTTTATCATTATATATATATATACATGAGGCTTATACCAGCTTACTTGATTTAATGTGAATTGTGGTTGGATTTACATGTGTCTCAAATTTATGTCTAACACATAATTAGCTAATGCATCTGTTAATGTATTTATACATCTAGTAATATGCTGATATTCAATGTAATTGAAGTAACGTTCCAAGAGGTGAATTCATAGATATACCCGTAACAAAGTAGGACTTCAGATAGCATAGACATTACTTAACTGTAGTACCACTAATTGTGAATCAAACCATACAGTAAGGTGACATATTCAAAGTGAAATAGTGTCGGTCAACAATTCGATGACTGCACTATATTCCATGATGTTTTTAGTTACACGACTGAGGCAAACACCGTGTAGACTGATTAACTCATTTGTAGGTGCATATATTGCCCAAGAAGTAGATGCTAAGTTTTGAGTACTACGACTAGCGCCATCGGCTAAGCCAATGTAGGGTAGTGAAGGCACCGACATCTGGAAACCAAGCACAACACAAGGTAAGCAGCTGGGGGTCAAAACCAAATAATGAAAAAGCATACAAAAGTAGCACAGAATAGTATGATATAATAAAAATACAAGCACTCATGCAAAGATGGCCTACGGATAGTACTTCTTTAATTAAATCCCATTCCTAGGCTCACTCAAAGGAATGCCATCATAAACCACTAACTCATAAGCTCCCTTCTCCAACACTTGTTTGACAATATAAGGACCTCACCACATAGCCTCGAATTTTTCGGCCCCTAGTAAATCACAATATTGTTCATAGAGGAGAACTAGATCACCTTCAGAGAAAACATGTGGTTTGACATTCTTTTCATATTGGGCTTTGACACATTTTTTCTGAGCTTCTATAACCAGGGTGGCATCACGATGGGTTTCATATAATTGCATTAGGTACAATAGATGTTCCTCTTCGACAAAGGTGTCGGGAAGAAGTTCAATGGATAGCTTCAAATATGGTATCTCACATTCAATCAACAAGACAACTTCGATACCATACATTAATTGGAAAGGTGTAAACCCCATGGAAAACTTTACGGATGTCCGATAGGCCCATAATGCTGAAAACAACATTGTGTGCCAACTTGTCATGTGAATTCCTATTATCCGTCGAAGCATAGTGATAAAAACTTTGTTTATCGCTTCAACCTAGCCATTGGCCTGTGGGTAATAGGGGGTTGATTTTTCATGACAAAGACCCAACGTTTCAGTAAGCTTGGACATCATGAAGTTTCGAAAATGGCTACTGTGATCAGTAATGATAGCTTGCAGGATTGCAAATAGAGTGATGATATGATTGAATATGAAAAGTGTTGTAGTTTTTCCGATGTTATCAAATGTAGGCATCGCCTCGGCCCATTTAGTGAAATAATCCACGACTACGATGATGTATCCATGCCCCCCAATCGAGTGAGCGTTACATGTCATGAAGTCAATGCCCCATTTTGTGAAAGGACCAACGAAAACTACAAGGTGTAAAGGAGAGGGATGAGATCTTATCTTATTATTGTATGTTTGACAAGCATGACACTTCTGGACAACAGTAATATAGTCTTTAAATAAGGAAGGCTAGAAGTACCCTGCTCATAAGATCTTTTGGGCAGTAGCATACCCAGACATATGACCACCACATGCTCTAGAGTGGCAATCATTCAAAGCTTTCTTAGCCTCATCATAGGTGAGACAACGTCAGAAAATAGATTCAACACCACGACGATAAAGAGTGTCACTAAGAATTATATATTGACGGGCTTGATATCATATATGATGACAATCTGTGCTAGAAAGTTTGGGCCAAAAAGTTGGACTCTGGAGATAGATGATAATATCTCCGTACCAAGCATCATCATAACTGATCAGAAAAAGGGATTCATTAGGCAAGGAATCCTCTGCCACATTTTTCTGTCTCAGTGGAGGGAAGGTCACATATCAATTCGATGAAAACCAATGATTTATTAGAATTAGAGCATTCAAACTCTAAGTCAAACTCCTAGAGAATCACAATCCATTTGGAGTACTTGCCCCCTAGAAATTGGCACATATGGATATGCTGCATAGGGTTGCAATAAAAAATGACAGTGGTTCTACGTAATAGGATATAGTGACAGAAACGTTGGACAGTTTGAAATGTTGCCAAGGCCATTTTTTCCACATGTAGGTATTTGGCTTCAGTAGTTGTGAGACTCTGAATCAAATAATAAATTACATGTTCATCGTGCAAATCATCTTATTGGACTAAAACCATGGCAATGGTAGAGCCAAATCTATGAGGTAGAGGAAATAGTCTCGACTATAATTGAGTGGGAAAAGTAGTGGTGTACGGGTTAGGGCAAGTTTCAAATCTTCTAAGCCTTTGTTGGCATTTTTTCTCCATATAAAATCGTAACCCTTCTTCAATAGTTGAGTAAATCCTAACGTTAACTCAGCGTAATTGGGGATGAATCGACACAAGAAGTTTTCCTTCCCTTGCAAACTTTGGAGCTGGTGAAGTGTAGAAGGAGGAGGTAGATTAAGGATAGCCTCAACCTTCAAAGGGTCCACCCTAATTCCATGAAGTGACACAATAAAACCCAGAAGTCGGTTAGACTCCATACACTTTTTTTTTTGTGGGATTAAACGTATATGATAGTAATGACAACGAATGAAAATGGTTCGGAGATGGGCTGGGTGATCCCGGCGGCGCATGGAATGGGCTGGTAGATCATTGAGATATGGTTGTATGATGTGATTTATATCGTGAAAAGCATAAGACATAGCGCATTGAAAAGTTTCTCCAACATTCTTTAGATTGAAAGGAAGTTTCTGGTAGGCAAAGGTACCCCAAGGATAGATGAAAGCGGTCTTGTGTTGATCCGCGAGAAAAATATTAATCTGATTATAGCCGGAGAAACCGTCCATTAAAGAGAAGATTTCACTCCCAACGCAATCGTCGATGATTTGGTCAACGAAGGGGGTTGGATAATTGTATTTAGAACAAGATTTATTAATATCCCTATAATCGACACATACAAAAATCGTGCCTTGTTTTTTATTGACCAAAACTAGATTGGATACCCAATCAGTTAAAGCCATAGGATAGATAAATTCGACTTTAAGAAGTTTTTCGACTTCGATCTTGATAGTAGTGACTTTATGAGGGTGGACTGGGTGAATTCTTTGCCGAACAGGTTTAGCATCCAGGTAGGTATTAATTTCATGCACAATGATATTGGGGTCAATAACCTGCATCTCTTCGTACCTCCAAGCGAAAACATCACAAAATTCTTGAAAAATAGCTCTATAAGTGATGAATTCATCATGGGAACATGCGGCTCCAATGTGAACATTTTTGAAAAGTCCAGGTTTAATGGATATGTCAAGAGGAACGATGGGTGAAATATTACTCAGGTTCCCTTCATAAAGCACATTGTGTGTTGACTTGGGAACAGAGGAAATGACAACAACGATTGACGAAGTCGAAATATGTTGGTAACTCTCTAGGGTTTGTTTCTCCAGAAAGAGGATGGAACGATGATGTCCATCATCTGATGGGGTGTCTTTCATATACATAACTAACATGATCATTTCATCTGTAGGAAATATGATGTGAAACGGACCGGGAGATGAATCACCAAAATATGAAGTAGAAGGAGTTGCTGATTGAATGGCTTGATAAGTGGATTCAACTGGACTTAAAGGAATTTGTTCTCTATAGTGAAGATAATCACCAGGATCGAGTACTATCCACGGGTCATAATACGCGGGGATTTCACAAACGGAGGTGGAAATCTTGTTGATCTAGGTGACAAAAGGAGGTGGTAATTGGGTGGTGGTATTGGGAAGGTACTAATTAGAATGGAATCTTTCAGGAGACCCACAACAAAATTCTCATGCCCAAGAGGTGCCTTTGAGATAAATGGAACGTTGCTAGCATGGGAATTGGAGTTGAAAAAGGCTAGTTGGTCAACTGTGATGAATTTTCCTTGATGTGGGAAATGTAATACACGAAAAAGGGTTGACATGATTACACGCATGGAATCAATCTAACTACAGCCAAATAATAGATTATAGTCAAGAGGCGCATCAAATACCTCGACCTCTACATTGATTGATTTGCCTTCCAACGTAATAGATAATGAGGGAAGAACACCATAGGGTTTAAAACCAGAACCATTGAAAGCCTTAAGTGTATTGTGTGATTAGGTGACGGGGGGAGAGCCAATGGATTTCCAACAAGAAACAAACACGACGCACGTCGAGGCGTCCTCATTAATTACAGTTCTACAAATGTTCTTGTTCTTGACAACAACTTGAAACTGAAACGCTAACTGAGGAGGTAGCCTTGGAATGTGATCTTCCAAGTCAAATATTATCAAATTCGTATATGTGGGATCAATTCCACCGATGGCCTTTAACAGTGTCGTCCGTTGAGCGGGACAACTTTGAAGGAATTCAATAGATGACATCGCAGAAGGTGCTTGCGCAAGATCTTCTACAATAATGTAGTTTTGAGCAACACATCCATGAGGATTGAAGGTAGACTTTCGAACAACGCCCTTTGGAGGAGGGAGGAGAACTGTATTGGGACTTGGTCATTCGAGATGAAGAGGATCGTTGGGAGGTGAAGTTGAAGGAGGTGATTGAACCAACGAAGGTGGTAAATCGTCAACTCTCTCCTTTGAAGGAGAATAATATTTGGCTGTAGTGGTGATGGCAACGTCGTTCTTGGTAGAATTACCAGTACACATAAGAAAATATGAAGTGGTGGAAGGAGAGGGTTGATCATGAATGACCAATTGAGCCTGCTATTGAGAAGGGAAAGGTTGTGACAAAATGATAGGAGTGGGAGGTTTTCCGGTCCCTTGAAGGAACTTAGTGACCTCAATGTGTCTTGGACAGTCTTTCGTGTAGAGATCATCACCACAAATAAGGAAAGGATATCGAGGTTTACACTTATTCTTATCATCAACAGACTGGGTCTTGGGTTTATCAGATCGCATATTATTATTTCTATCCTCCTTATTCTTACCCTTTCCTTTTTTAGATTTATTTTTTATGATAGGGCTGGATTGAACAGAGTTAACCTCAGAAGTTTTGCCGGTGGAAGTAGTAGGAGTCGGAGCACTTTGAACATTAGAAGCAGGAGATTTGGGATTGGTGTGAGTGGCCGACGTGGATTTAGCGTCAGCATGGAAGGTGCCAATCACACCATCAACATCATGAGAAGATGTTGGGGTTGTTGAGGTAGCGGTGGTAGAAGGCCAAGGAGAATCAGGAAGCAAGTCGTAAAGAGTGTCTGTTTGAAAATAAACAAGATCTAGGTACTAAGCGCGACTAGTCACCTGCTCTTCAGTGACAATGCCACCCATAGAAATATCATCGAAGATTTCATTGATGAATGATTTGGTGAACCATTCAGCCAATAAATGATCAGGAAGGTCGAGTTTGATCAAATTTCGTCTACGTCTCCACTCATGGATGTGATC
>JASDQU010739176.1:203865-232220 GCA_032191745.1 Picea mariana
TAAAGAAACCTCGCGATAATTCAATATACCACTTTGCAGTTGAACCCATGATAGTTGGTTGAAAGAGACGTAAGCAAATGGAGTCGTCCATCAAAGAGTTGGACAAGCATCAAAGGTGAAAAGTCATGACATGGTTGTTTGGTCTTCTTCTGGTTTACCGTCGAATTTGGGAATGTCAGACGGTAGCTTGGCTGGTATGACGGGCCAATGGGGAGAATGTAAGATAGGATTGTTCAAGATTCTATACAAGTTGGGTAGATACAAAGTGGCTAGAAAAGGAAGTTGTCTATTCACTTGAGGGTACTGGTGACTTTGGGGAGGAAGTCCCATCGGTATACCAGTAGGACCATAAGTATTCTGCATGTACGTGGAGTGTCCTGACAGATTCAGCCGAGGATGTGAAGGCATGTAGCCCATAGGGTTGGGTTGGTTGGGAATGTTCCCTTTGAAAAGGGACACTAGACTAAACGTGTGGACCCCAAGTGGAACCCAAAGAACCTGGATACGGCTAACTCGAGTAAGGGGGTATAAAAGGGTTGCTTTGAGGCTGTTGCTCCTCGGATGATTGTGGATTTCCTTGGGCAAGGAGATTCCAAAGGTGGGCTAGGAATCCATATGTGTTCGGTCCATACAGTAGGTTATAGAGGCCAACTTGGGGTTGTCCTCCAAGTGGAGGATACTCCCCAGTGTTAGATTTCCCTCCAACGGGAATCTGGTTACCAGAAGTGAGCAGATGATGGGTGCTTCCAATTGGATTGGAGCCACTAGGGCTAGATCCCTTGGAAAAAGGTGGATAATACCCTTTGGAGAGGACCTAGGAAGGTGTAGGAACAAAACTGGTAGCAACATTGTACCCAGGTGGAACAAAAAGTCCAGAAACTATAGATTGAACATGAGTAGGGATAGCGGTGAAAGGATTCAAAGCATGATACCTAGGAGGGAGTGACAGGATAGGTCTAAATGAGAGTGGTGTTCCAATGGGAGCTTGGCTAACCACCACATTCCCAGTAGAAACAATCATAACGTGTGGGACCATAGTAGAATGGGCCATTTGGAGAGAAAAATTCTAGCTAGGACCAATGGACTGTGTGTCTAGAATGATGGTGATATGGCTAGGTGTACCCGAAAAGTGGTTTGGCGGCACTGTGCAGGTAACATACACTATGGGTATTTTTGATACAACATGTATATCAACACCTGCCCCTGAGCTATAAAGGTCCTGCATTGTGCAAGGCGAGATTCTAAATATGTCGGTATTCCAAAGAGGATCCCCGACTCTAGGGCCTGAATGGGCTCTGATCGGTATTCCAGAAGTTTCAACAACAAGTTCTCTGGATGAATTCAACCGGAGAATACGTCTCTTGTATCCAGGAGGAATGCATAAAGCCTCTAGAGAATCAGAAACAATTTAGAAACTTTCTAAAGAGGCGAAACCTTCCTCTTGTGAGGTTACAGTGTACTGGACCTCGATCTATTGAGGAGAGACCTCCAGTGACTGAGGGGGTAGAGGGAGGTAATCCTCCATATTTTTGGGAGGAAGTCCTTGGACCCTACACGAATGGTGTGGAGGGTCGATGTTGGTTGAGCCAAATATTTTACGCAAAAAATCTATGGCCAACTATGAAAACAAACAACACTCACTAATAAAATCTAGGAATCAAATGAAGCAAACACACTTTCTTATTTCAAAGTCACTAGTTGGTGATGAAATCCAACATTGCGAAGTTAAGACAAGAAGGGGCTAGGATAGAGCGGGTGGAAAAATTACGTTGACGACCTTCTTAATGGACTTACACCCTGGTGCAAGATCCCACACATAATCATGGGTATACCCTCCAAGGAGCCTGAGTGAGTCTGCCCAACATTGATTCCAGGTACCGTGAAGACTTGCCCCTCCATAGTCACCTCGTGTAAGACCCTAAAAAGATAGGCAACTAAGGCTACCAAGAACAACAATGATGCATGGGGAAACAATCGACAGTCCGATCCACATGCAAAGGAAAGGTATCTAGCCCGAAATAAACTTGAGATTCTTCCACTCATTATTGTGGGTATACCTTCAAGCGAACCCCATGATACGCCAATCTCTACACCAAGACCAACAAAGCAGGGTGAACAACTCTGCTAGTCTCAATGTGACCTCAGGTTTGACCCTTGTGTGAGAAAGGATTCCCACGACAAAATGTTGCAAATGGATTTGAACACTCCCTACCACAAGATGCTATTGTGTGTTTTGTGCTCTGGAGAGTGTGTCTCACAACCTATCTCAAAGTGCTAGCCTAACTAATGTTGGTGTAAAAGATCCCTATAAAATAAAAGTTACTAATTAAAATTTTAAATTACACAATGTTTTTAAGAGGTTGTTGTTTACTCAAGAGGGAGATGGAGATGAAACCAATGTTGTGAGAGACCTTGACCCATTAGTATGCAATTAGATATGCATGATGCAATCTTTCGTTCAATGAATTCTATCTACAATAGGGAGAAGATATCTTTCTAGAAACATGAAAGCTACGAAATATAATTTATTTTCTCGAATGAACTACAATTCCAAACAATCACAAGAAATGAAATTTCTCAATTCGTTCTCTTTCAGTTTTAAATGCAAATATTTTTTTATGAATGATTACTTAAAAATAATGAATGACTTTAATTTTCCGTTCCGTAGCGAGATCTGAGGTATACTAAAGAAAGGAAATGTAATCAAAGAAAATAGATACACTCAACAGAAACCCAAATCAAACTTTCAATGAAGATAGAAACAAAGATGACAAGAAAGTGTTTATCAAATGAAAACAAGCAATAGCTTTAAAATTAACAAGCAATCCAAAAAATGTAAAATAATCCAAAACTTCACTCAAATGAAAGACTTTTAATCAATCAAGCACTCAGATCTATGATCAGAGATTATATCCTTGTTTATAAAAATCAAGAAGAAAAAAACTTACAAAATGATAATGAAGGGTTTGCAATCTTTGAAAACCAATCAAAAGGAAAGTTTTAAAATCAACAATCAATCAAATATTGACCTAAAAATTCCCCCCCAGGTGATCAAGGAAAAACTGGGCATCAAAATACAATCAAGACCCAATCCAAAAAAATTTACAGACACTGTTGTAGGCCAACAATGGGTTACAGTGCGGAAATCACTGGTTTTTGGAGGCTAGCAATGGATAGGGTGCGGAAATTTCTCACTGGCCTAAATATGTAGGGTGCGACAATCTAAAGTTTCCGCAGGTGGCATATAAAATACAGTGCGAAAACGTCTATAAAAAAAAAAAATTGGAAAGAGGGTAACGAAATTTAGGAAACTTTCAGGGCTAGAGAGTCTGGATTGATCCCTTACAGACTCAGAGACTGAAACAGAATGAAAAAATATAGGCTAAGGGAAAATGGACAACAAAAATAAAAAACATATCGTATCCCCAGTGGAGTTGCCAATTTTGTTATTGGATAATATCGGTAAATGCGGACATAAACTGATCTCCCTAGATCCACCTAGATCTAGAACAAAACAAGACAGGGCATGGTGCTTTCCCTAAGATCTAATCATTGAATCTATTATTAAAGAAAGGATGTGTGGCATACCTTTAAATATCACTTGTTTATGTATTTGTTGTTCATGCTTCACTCCGGTGCTCTTGTGCTATTGATCCTGCAATGAAACACAAACCAACCAAAGTGAAAGCAATATTAGCATATTCAATGAAGGCTTATACATGTGATCAAGGAATCATGTAATAAAATGAGGATGATTTTATGGGAAAGAAACATGCCACTGTATTATATTAAGATAAAGTGGAAGATACAACCAAACAACCTTGATGTCTCTAAATTCCCTTTCGGTGGCCCTTG
This sequence comes from Picea mariana, assembly GCA_032191745.1. Classification (NCBI taxonomy): domain Eukaryota; kingdom Viridiplantae; phylum Streptophyta; class Pinopsida; order Pinales; family Pinaceae; genus Picea; species Picea mariana. The sequence continues at coordinate 207,721 of JASDQU010739176.1, forward strand.
CTCTTGACACACACACTTGCTCCAAGCTTCCATGAAGATGATCCACAATAACTTGATAAGCTAAGATGAATCCTTCAAGCATCTGATGTAGAGTACCTCATACAATTCACATCCTATTCAACCTTAATAATTCCTTAATTGCTCTTTCTTACTTAATGCTTAACCTTTTCCATGAGAAATCCATCATCATATAGGAGAAAGAGAGATGGTTAAAGAGATCAAGATGATCCCACCAAATCAGAGAGGTGGGTAGGATCTCAACCACACAGATGCCACCTCATATTTTAGAATATTCCTTCTAGAAATTTCGTGAACTTCTTCCTTTTTATCAGTTTTAGAACGTCGTTGCACCCTGACTATATAGCAGCATGTGAAAACCACGCAGGATAGGTTTAGAGCAGCCTGCAGAAATCAGGCGTTTCCACACTGTATAATACTACTAGCTTGCGACATCCTTCTAAAAACAAGCCTTGTAGAGAAGGAAACCAATTACTTTTCTCATGGGAAAGATCCTTTTGAGAGTCTGAATACATGCTTGTAGACACATCACTAGGGTGTCCAAAATAATGTGTAACAACATCCTTTTCCCTTGTGGATTCATAGCCCTAGATCGGGGGTGTACTGTTGTTGGGAGTGTGTGAACAAAAAAGTCTACGGATGAGAGGAACATCTGAGGTATGAAACTAGTGAGTGACTTTAATTAAAAGATAAGTGTATTTTATGTGTTTATAATAATTTATGTGTGGTTAATTATATTAACTCTATTATGGTATATTTGTATATATTTATGCATGCATTTTATGTTGTTAGAACTGCATATTAGTTGCATATGTCTGGCATGGTAATTTACAAATGGTATCAGAGAATAATTATTGTGTGGAGTAGCTCAAGTTGGAGGCTGGGGACATTACACATCATGCTTTAATAAATGCAAAGACTCTCCCATGCACCCAAACTTTAAATTAAAAAAATTATAACACCCTTTTAGGTGCATGGGGAAAGGAAAAGGTTTATGTAGAAAGGGTAATAAGGACATTAACACATGACCTCAACAAGATCAAATGCTACCACATAGATAACTCAAAGAAAATCACGTGGCAATCTTAGAAAGTTCCATAGGGATTGCTCATGTGATCAAAAAATTTATAAGTGTTTGACCTCTCAAACTTCAAATAAGTTTAGCCATGTTCTATAAATCCCTCAAATCTAGGAGTCCAAGTAGTTTTTGGTTGCTTTGTTTTCTTCACTTCTATAAATTATTTTAAGGACACAACGATCAAATCAATTACATTATATAATCTTTCATATCTAAGATCATGGGTACATTTGAAATATTGATCCCATAGTGCACAAAAATCTTAATATATACTCGAATACACAAGATCTTTCCATGTGGAGATTTACCCATGTGTCACATCATCTATGATGTCAACGTTAATGATAACATGGAGGGTCATGGACATATTATCTTTCCACATGTATATGCAACAAAATACGAGTCATTAGGACACATGGAAGGATCTCCATGTTCCACATGGCACTCACATGTGAGCTACTTGAATGTTTCCCTATCAAGATTCAAATAAGAAGGGGAAGACCAAAGGGGATTGGGGGATATATATATTTCAAAAAAATAGAAGGATATTTTATTGTTTTCATCATTCCATGTGGCAGTATGACGATCTAAAGCACAAAAGGTGGTTTCCTCTTAATTATAGTGGTTGTAGTTAAGTTGTAGGTTGGCGAAATCTCATGGATTTGAACAATGGTATGATTGAAGTTTCAATAGTTATGGCTCTCCCTCTCTTATTCATGAATACCACTAGCTTTTCCATAAAGTTTGACTTTGCTTACAGGGTGTTGTGTGGTGGGCCCCACTAAAATGTGGTATCCTCTTATTACCACTTGATAGCCAAATGATATTATTTTTTTCTCTCACGAACCTGACATGACTTCCATTGGAGTTTTAAGAGTGGATGTAGTTTATATCATGAAGGATATAAAACTTTTCAAGCTTCTCTTCAAGTCCTTTCATAATATATGGTGTCACATGGAAACATATTATGCTTCAAGGAAAATTCCATGGTTTTTGCACTTAGATGCATAGGACTTCAAATCCCCCTTGCCCCTACATACTTGGGAGTTTTTATTAACTCTAGTTATGGGTGAAAATAGGATACATGGGAGGATTTATGTGTTGAGAGGCATAGAGAACCAAAGTTTCATGGTTCCACACAACTAAAATGTTTATAGATATTAATGAGATATTTGTTCTAGTCTAGGCCTTGGAAAGGTTTTATAATGGATTTGAAATTCAAGTTTCTTTATTCAAAAGGGAATGTTGGGTATGTTTGGTTGGATGGATTTTAGGTCCTGTGTTTACATGCAAAACCTTATAAACATGGATTATTCCTTTTTAAAAAAAACGTATAATATTTTAGTGCTCGAATATTCAAATATCATAAACTTAGTGTTCTTTTTAGTACATAATTCACTTTTGGCCGATCTTTAATTTAATTGAATTTTATAGTTTGGGTATGTGGGTTCAAGTCAATTGGGTTGTTTATGTTTTATAATTTACTTTAATTCTTTCACTGAATCAACCTCCAAATTGATTAAATATAATAGCCTTTTAAATTCCAGGGTCCTAAAGGGAATGGGCACTTTCTGCTTCTTAAAATGCAATAAATTCGCCCCACAACCAACCTTGATTTTTTATTTTTTTATATCAATTTAGGTCCAAAGAGAAGGGTAGGGATTCATGTAGTAGGAATAACAGGGACACTAATAAAGGGCCACATTCCAGTTTCAAATGATTCCATGTCATCATGATGACATTAGTGGTGTCAATGTGTTAGGAGAGTGGAAAAATAATATCCATTCACATAGTAATGTTACGTCAACGTAAATGGATCTTGTAAGACAAGTGATTTCTCTAGTTTATAACATGGGTCTAAGCCATGGTCAAGCCTCCATTTAGTTGAAATTATTTAAGTACTTTATCATCGAACTTGAAATGGGTTCAATTACTAGGTTTTATAAATATTTCATATCCAAGAATTTGTATACATTTCAAGTTCTTTGTTATATCTACCTATACAAAAATTTCCATGTACCTAGTTAACTATTTAATTAAATCTTCTATCTTTCTAAATGAAATCCTCAAATGGATTCATCACCTTGTTTTTGTTTTTATATTGCATAACTTCTCATTTTTTCAAGGTGAACTCGTTACCACATATAGAATCTTCTAATTCATCCACTTTGCAGCCTACTACCTATAACTCTTGTCGACATGTCCTTGACATAACTTCCATGTAGAGCTCTATGAATCATTGTAGTTTTTTGGGATCTTATTTTAGTGCCTTGACCTTCTCTTTGTTTTTATGTGCATATAAATCTTGACTCAGAAATCAATTCATTATAATTTATTAATATATTGGGTTCACTGAGCAAGGGGGATTTTAGGTCCTTTGTTTCTCCAGGTTGCACAACTCCCTCCACAAATGAACATGTTAGAATTTAACTTCATTTAATGAATTGTTGGATTTGGGAACCCAGCCATATTCTATTCTTCCTTTTCCTTTCTCTATTTAGGAAATAAAAAGAACTTAATTATTAAAAACGCACTTGAAATAGAAATTTACCATGCAAAGTTTTATATGGTGGGTTTCAATACAATGCCACAAAACCTTATTGGCCTATGTGTACTCCAAGTGGTTTTAGTTTGGTTGTACTTTTATTTTGACTCTTCCTTTAATATCCTAACACTTTATTTATTTTATGCTTCACATGCACTATTATTTGGATTTCAAGTCTTTTGATACAACTTATTAATCCGTTGGAAAAACCATATTTCAATTTCTTTGCACTCCATGGTACAAAACTCTATATTTGAACCCAAGACAGCTTAATTGAGTGTAAAAATACTTTCTAGGTTCACAGATTTGGGCCTATCCATATCCTTTGCACTTCAAACAACATCACTTACTTTAAGAACCTGACATGTCAATGAATAGAAATTAAGAACTCTATTCAGGTTTGTGAAGCTAGGTCCTTTGAGTGCTTTATGCTCTATAAGTTATGCAAGATCTTATTATACATATGACTTCCAAATTATCTTTATCTTGTATCTTTTTCAAGTTCATGATCCTAACAAATTTTAGGTTCTTTGTCTTCTTTCCTATACAAGCATCTCCATAAACTTCACAAATCCTTTAACTTAGATATATGAATTTTTAAGGTCCAAGCATGGTAGAGGGAATTCAGATTCAAGTTTTCTCTTTACAAAAATATTTCCATGAACCTCACAATAATCAAAGTCAAATCAGATAAATTTTTTTGGGTAAGCATGAAGATTTGAAAATTTAGGCAAAGGAGATGCACAATACTCAAAATTTTCTTGCACACATAAGATTATTCCATGTGGTAACTACATGTGCACCACACCATTTACAATGATATCATTAAGGGCATTAGGAAAGGGTGCTTACCAATAGGATATTGCCACATATGCATGAATATATAAAAAATGTTGTGTCATTGAAACACTTGAACTACCTCGAATAATGTCATTTGTGACAACCAAGCATGTGTTTGAACAAAAGTCATTAACATTTTATAATACAAAATGTTTTCTATCTCAACACTAATTACAATATTGGAAATGGGAATTAAAGGATTGTTTCTAATATGGATTGGATTATCATATAATTTTTTATATATCTTGGTACTTTCTGGGTGGAAACAATTGCAGGAATCGACTTGTAGGTCCATTTTAGTGGTAGGTCCCAATTAGGAAAATTGGGGTCCATAACCTTTTAGAGCCATTTTGAGAAATTAAATGGATTTTTTTAGGGTTATAATGTTTGAAAATTGTGCCCACACCCTTGATGATTTTCTACACTCCGAGACCTTTTGAACAGTGAAAAAATAACCACAATCAGAGATCGTATACATAAGTTATGCCTCCCACAAATTGACCTACCTTGTTGATCACCATGGTAAGAGTGGGTGCCACATCAACCCCAATTACTCAAACATATGGGGCTAGACACATGTTTACTTTCAAGAAGATTCTATACGGTCCAAACCTTATCACTAATTGAGGGTTGAGGACGTCAAAATCATAACTCTAGATGACTATGAGGCCGTGTTAAATACCGAGTTGTCAGGAGGAGAAGGGGTTCCACTTTTTTGTATTGTACTTGTTCCATATTTGACCAGAGCATACAAGAGTGGTATTTTGAGATCATGACATAGGAGGTATGATATATGTAGCATCTATTCAGGACACAGTGTCAAAGGAAACTCCATAGTGAGTGCCCCTTTCTTTGTACTTGTTATTCACAACAAAATAAAATAGAGTAGAGAATAGGCCTCACCTTCTACCTGGGTTTTCTCCCATATTGGTTTCCCAGGATATATCCCGTGTTCATGTGTGTGGATGGTGCGTATATTTAATTATTCGTTCATTTTTCGTATTCAATTATTTTCATAAATCTGAGCAATAAGGTAGTAATAACTAATATGGAATCCAAGGAAATAAATTGCATGATCTAAGATTTTTGAATAGTATAAGATCTATTGTGACGGACTGTTCCAATGGAATATCCACATAAATTTACAGATCATATTGGTATCAAAGCAATTTTCTTTGGGGTATTTGTGGAAAGTTGTAGGATCCAAGAATTGTCTTAAGAAGAAAGTCATAGAACCTTTTCCATGGCAGATGAGTCTGTTCACAACAACCCTCGAGATCCAATAGAAGAGAGATTTATGAGGCTGGAAGAGCAAGTCGTTGGTATCTCCCAAAATATGTCCCTCATCACGGTGGCTCTAGAAAGAAAGGTTGGACCATTTGGGGAGGCTAGAGGCTCTAATTCAAATATTGGATTAGAGGATAAACTGAGAGAAAATTAAGACCGAAAAAGGAGTCGAGAAAAGAGCTTAAGAAAAACTAGCTAATTTTTAGTTGCATTACTCCTTTGCAGTCCATATTGAAAATGGGAGTGAAAGTGGATATCGAGAAATACCAAGGTGATATTGATGTAGTAAAGTTGAATCATTAGTTGCAATATTTAGAAGTTTATTTCATTATCCACCATATAGAAGAAGAGCAAAAGATTTTGTTTACGAGAATGAGATTAGAGGGCCATGCATTAACCTGGTGGGAAAGTCACACATAGACAATTGTGGTGGAGGGTGATCTACCAATAACTAAGTGGGAGGATTTAAAAACCCTCATTAAGTCTCATTTCTACCCTATTGGGTATGTATAGGACCAATGGATACATTGGAATTGCTTCAGGCAAAGGAAAGGGTAGAGTGTATAAGAGTACACCACTAAATTCAGGAAGATAACTATCATGCTAAATATATATCCCAAGAAACCAGATGTAATCCTCAAGTATTTGGAGGTCTACATAGTCATTTGAAAAATCAAGTGATGCTCTTGAATCCTAGGAAAATTGATGAGGCATGTGTGCAATCACAATATCTAGAAAATATAGGCCAAAAAAAAGGACAACCAAGCGGTTCCAAATAGAAAGAGCACCAAGATGATTCCAAGGAGCGGTACAAGAAGTGTAAAGGGAAATATAAGAGGAAGAAAACCAATACATAGTAATGCAAGGATATAAATAACCATTATAACCATTGTAATATCGATGGTCACATTGAAGAAAAGTGTTGGAAACCACATCCATAGTTCAACCCTAAGAACCATAAGAAGGATGTCAAGAAGAAGAACCTTCTAGACACATATTTAAGTAATCAAGAAGAGAGTGGATAAAATGTGGATGAGAATATTTCTTGCACTTCGGTGAAGAAGGAGGTGAATCTGAGTATCCTTCATCACAAGGAAGAGAAAGAGATGAAAACACTCTTCCATATCACGATCCAGATCAAGAAGACCAATGTAGACATTCTATTGGATTCTTGGTCATAGACTAATCTCATACTGGTTGCTATGGTAAAAAATATTGGATTGGAGGTTCATGATCATCCTATCTCATATCCATTGGGGTGGGTGAACAAGGATGGAAAGATGAAGGTCGAAAAATAGTGTAAGATCAAATTTGTTGTAACTATATATTTTATTGATGAAGTGAAGTTAGATGTAGTACCTCTTGATGTGTCTGGAATAATGTTTGGAAGTCCATACATTTATATGAGGGATGAAATATTCATGAGGAGAGAAAACTGTTATCGCCTGATCAAGGATGGGAATTCTCTCATCATCAATGCACATAAAGGAATATCGAAGATCTAACTAGTAAGTTCCAACCAAGCCAAAAAATTGATTAGTTCAAGTAAGAAGTATGTTTTTTTCCTTACAAGAGAATAATTAGTCGGGTGATGAATCGATAAGAGTAAAGAAATACCTGGAGGCAAGTACTAAAAAGAATAAACAATAGTTGGAAGAGTTTTTGCAGATATATAGAGGAGTGTTCCAGGAGCCTAAATGACTTCCACCTAAGAGGGGAGTAGAACATGAGATACAATTGTTGCTTGACTCCCCATTACCAAACATTGGGTTGTATAGACAATATGTTAGCAGATGAAGAAAATAAACAATTGCAATAGTTGTTGGAGTAGGGATTTATTCGATCAAGCACCTCATCTTGTGGGTTACCTATCATGATAGTACCCAAGAAGGATGCATGGACTTGGTGAATGTGTATCGATTACCGATATTTGAACAATATTACATGCAAGAATCATACCTTCTACCCAAGATTGACAATTTGCTATACTAGTTGTAGCATGCCAAGTACTTCACCAAGTTGGATCTCAAATTAGGATACCACCAAGCATATTTCAAAGAAGAAGATAGCTAGAATATTTCATTCAAGACAAGGAAAGGTTTTTATGAATGTTTCTCATGCCATTTGTTTTATGTAATGCATCACCTACATTTATGAGATTGATAAATGATTTATTGCACCCATATTTATATTCATTTGTTATAGTGATTTTGGATGATATATTGGTTTATAGCTATACCTAGGAGGAGCACATATCACATATCATGTAGATGTTAAAGACTCTAAAAAGTCACCATCTCCTAGATGACCTCGAGAAATGTGAGTTTTCTCAGTAGTCATTGGTGTATTTGGGGTATGTGATCGATGTAGGGTAGCTCAAGATAGATCCCACAAATATGGAGACCATCATAAAATGACCAGTTCCTACTAATGTCATTGAATTCAAAATATTTTTTCTGGTAGCATAGTACCTATGAAATTTCATAACATCTTTTTCAATGGTAGTTGTACTACTCCATGACATAACAACTAGTTGTAAGAGTTTCCAATGGGGAAAGAATCAACATAAAGTTTTCAACAAGCTAAGAAAAATATTAGTTAAGCATCGGTCCTCACATTTCCCAAATTGTAGAATCCCTTCTAAGTGGAGACAAATGAAAGTAAGTATGCTATGGGGCTAGTTTTGATGTAAGGAGGTAAGCTAGTATGCTATCATTTTGAGATGTTTTATGGGGAATTTTTGAACTACCTTGCATATTATAAGGAACCCTATGCTATGGTTCAAGTTGTTAAGAAGTGGAAGCACTATATGATGGGAAATGAAACCATTATACACATTGATCACCAACCATTGCAGTATTTGGAGGCCTAAAGTAAGCTTTAACAAACTAGACATTACAAGTGGATAGGGTTTTTGCAGCAATTTCATCTATTCATCAAGTATAAAAAGGACAACCCTAATAAGTTGGAAGACACGCTTTCAAGGCCACCCATATCCAATATTATAGCTTTGGGAACTCTTATGCACATGGAGCCTTTTATCCATGATGCATACAAAGAGGCATACATAGAAGATGATGACTTTAAAGAGGTGTTTTAGTAGCTATAAGTCCCAATTCATGTAGAAGAAGGTGACTATAAGGTTGACTATCATCTATAGAATGGGTTACTCTACAAGCTAGATATACTCTACATTCCTAAAGGTGAAATATTGTAGCATATCATAAAGGTTCACACCTCTAAGATTGAAAGAAATTTTGGTGTTGGGAAGATAGTTGCTAACTTACAAAGGTATGTGTATTGGCCCAAAATGCAAGAAGATGTAGCATGATATATTAGATAATATTTATGTTTTGTAGCTTCGAGATAGTATTCTCACATGGCCCTAAGTATTGGGCATGTGGGAATCGTTGTGGGGCACCACATCACACTTTCAGTTTGGTGAAAATCCCCTTGAAATGAAGATGGGTCTCCATGGGTTTCATGATGGGATTAGTGGGTTTATGTTGCAGCTTCCCACCCACAAGAAAGTCTAATTTGATGTTGACTTGTCGAGGGGATTCTATGATGACCCCTAATGATTGTATATAAAGAAGAGAGGTCATTGTGACATTTCATTTTGAGTAGAGTGAGTCAAGGCATGATGGAGTTGGTATAAGTGAGTCGGCACTTGTGCTAAGGAGCTTGGTGATTTCAGAAATGGAATTTCTTCAACTATGATAAATCTAACCTAGGGTTGAAGACTCTCTATTTTCTATTCTTGGTATGGAAAAACACACTAAACGTGTGGGAGAGAGAGGAAACTAAAGGAAGAAAATTGTATGAGAGTGTACATGGGTTGCAGTGAGCACAATTGTGTATGTACGTGGGTCGCAGTGGGAAGATCCATGTATGTATGTGGGTTGCAGAAAGGTCAATCATGCATGTACGTGGGTTGCAATGGGCACAGTCATGCATATATGCAAGTTGTAGTAAGGCCAATTGTGTACATCCATACAAGGTTTTTTGGCAGTAGTAGGTCCATACATGTTGAAGTTAGCATCAATACAAGTGACGTAAGTAGGCCATACAGGTGGTCTGTAGCATATTTGTGGGCAAAAGAAATTTCCAGGGATTCGCTGAGGTTTGGTTTTCTGAATTTTCTGGTTATTGGAGGACACAATTGTCCTAATATTTTGGTGGCTTTTCATTGGTTGGGAGGGATGGTTTTTTCCCTCAGGATTTATGAAATTAACAAGGTTATAAAACAAAAAATTTGTGTCTCATATGTGTATTGATGATTCATCTATGATCTTTTTGTTTTTGCTGCATATATTTTTAGTCAATTATTTTTAGTGTAAAATTGTTCAGTGATAACAGCTAGGGTTTATTATTAGTTAACTAGGAATCAATTTTGAGATCTGGAAATTAGTCACATAGAGTTGCATGTGGAAATTGACATGGTATTAGAGCTTGGGATTTGAAGAGAAGGGGATCATATTTGAGACACATAGATGCTATATTTGGTTCCATATTTCATGTTTATGTTTGGATAGGTCACATGTGACAACTCTGAGAGAGAGTTGTAGCAGTATGGAGGAGTTAGCTCTAAGAGGGATATAAAATGTTGTTGTAGGTGAGAGTAGGTATTATGGTATCTAGTTTGAGACATGGAGAGAATTTTCTAGATGAGGAGTTGTGGACTATTATAGCTCAATGGTGTGGTAGGTTGGGAGTTTTGGTGGATTGGTGGACATTTGAGATCACAACAATATGTTATGTGGAAAGTTGCTAACCCTATGGATGGACTTCCAGTTGCTTGTCATGGTGAGTTGTGATGGGTGAAACTCATGTGATTTGGCATAGATGAGATGGATTCATTTGTATGTCAAGTTGATGAGATAGAGTCTTCATTGGGCTAAAGAATTGCATATTGTCGAGGTATGACAATGTATGAGGCATTTGACCTAGGAGGATGAGGACACTTGTAAGACACCCAACCCCTTAAATACCCTTTCTAGGGATGAAGCATCAATTTTTCTCTTTTCCTTGGTTCATTTTCGGCCCCTTACTAAGAAAAACCCTCTTAATCTGCTCCCCCAAAGTTTACATCTCCCACTACGCACTTAAACTAGCTAGCGGGCTCCTCCTCGTGACCTCGGGCTGAAAACCGAGAGCTAAGAGTGTTCTTAGTGAAGGTTTCAACACTTCAGAACTCCCATAGTTTGGAAGTTCCAACGATATTGTTGAATTCTCGGATCATCGAACAATGAAGGGAATCAATGGTCCATGTCCCCGGTCAAGATACTACAGTTAAAAAGGGGCTTTGACGTTCGGCAAAAAACACTCCATTTTCCTAATCCTTGAAGTCCCAAAATCTCACCACATGGACTTAGCCATTATATGATCGACATTTAGATATGAACATCCTACTTTTTGATGTTTCGAAAATCGACGATCGACGATCTTCGTTCTAAATTTTTGGTTTTTCGACGATCAACGATCATCGTTAGAATTTTTGCATTCAATGATCAGTGATCCTCATTGTAAATTCCTTGGAAATATGGTGTTAAAATATTCCAAACTCCCAAAATTATCCAGACTCTTGGAGTCCTAGACACATCACCGGCCATGTTGGCTAGGAGGGCACAAACCAGGATCTGATATGTGGTGAGGGTCAAGGGGTGACACATGTCCTCATTAGGGGGTGGCATGTGTTATGCTATAACAGTCATAAATAGTTTTTAAATCATTTGTATCTGGATGACACATGGAACATGTAATGTGGGTCCATGTAACATTGAATGATGTCATCATGCCACATCATATTGGACCGATAAATTCCTAGCCCTTCGATCTCACGATCAGTAGGAATCCATGTGGATCCATAAATCTATGACTCTTGTTACTTTGTAGCTCCGAACTTCAGAGATTTTTAACTCCTCACGTCATGAATTCCCAATGATCTAAGTTTCCAGACTCTCTAATATGGCATCAAGTGTCCTCATCCTACCAATGGTCGAGATTCATTTCATCGTTTTCGACTTCATAGGTTTTCACATTCGGTAGGTTCTTGGCTAGGTTCCTATAGAGTATTAAGTCTCTAGACTATGGGATATCTTGCCATGTGCCCTCTCATCCGACGACTCTAATTTGATGGAAAACCTTAGACATGGGACAAGTAGGGGCCATGTTTCGCTCCATGACGCATTCCCCATCAGTTGGGTAATTGAGGGTGGGATTCTTAGATTGAAGGATGGGAGGAATCATGAAGGATCCAAGGATCGATGGTCCTCGTCACTTCAAAAGTTTGACATTCGAGAGTTTGGAATTTATCTTCTATCTTTCTCTCCAGACCACACCATATCTATCGCCATGCATTCCTAGCATCCATGACTAAGTTTTACTCTGGCTTGCAGAGCTCCAAGGAAAACTCACGTGTCCCTATACTTCCAAATACTCAGACTTTTGGACCACCGTTGATCTGTGGACACATGTCCCTCCATTTTCAAAGATCACGATTTACTCCATGACTCTGAAATTCAAGAGATTTTGGTGTTAGACCACTCTTGCTCTCCCAAAGTAGGACTACGTCAAAGAACTTAATGCTTCCCTTCCTAAGTCTGATCTAACGGTTGAGAGGGATACACACTGGATCGACAGATCGATGATCCTCATCAATTCATGACTTCGACCTTATACTATTTTCTATGTTTTTGGAATCAAAAGTTCCAAAGTGCCAAAGCCAAACAAACTAGCCCCTTTTGGACTAGCACAGGGTTCCTAGAACCTGGTCGCATGGGTCCCTTGGAAAATATTGTGGGATAAACGCAAATCCTTTTTTCATCAAAGGGGTTAAGGACATGGGCATGAGTCCTCAGTTATATGGGTAGATAGTCTAAAGGGAAAACACCCTTCTCCTACATAGATGAACTTGACATTCTCGCTAAGGTGAGTTCAAAGGATTGGCATGACTTAGACATTCTAGTCAATCCTACCTCGAATCTTCGGCAGATTCACATCCCTTGAGTTTCTAGAAGCTAAATGGAGATAATTCAAAAATCATATAAATATAACAATTTACAGAAGCCAAAGAGAATTTCTAATAATTTTTCAAATACTAAAGGACTTAACCATAAACACAGACATTCATCGTCGCTTCCAATATCTATCTATCTATATATATATATACACACACATACACATAGAGTATGATAATACTTATTAGAAATGGAGAATGTGAAGTGACTGCTGAAAGGGGTGCCTATTTCCTGCCAACCATAGATACAACCATTCCTATCAGATTTACCACTGGCCATCCCCAAGCTAGACCATGATGCTCTAAGAGATATTCTTTCTCTTTGCTTCATGATAGTTAGGGACGAAGGTTACTTTCCTCCTCCCATAGGAAATTGGAAACTATGTTTCTCTACTCCAAGTAAGGAGATATGAATGAGTACTTCCTCAGTCACTAATCAACCTCATTTTTCACCTTGTAGCCAAACCCTTCTCGTGGCTTCTTTCAAAAAAAAATGAGCTTACTTCTCTACTTTTCCTCTCAACTTTAGAGTCTAAGTATGCTTCTCTTCTCTTCTCAAGATCGTTATCTCTACTATGTTATCTCACAAATCTGTCTATGTCCCCTGGATTACCTCCTTTCTTTCCTTTCTTAGTAAGGTTACATGGGCCTGAATCCAAATTCAGGGTCAGGCCTGGAAGCCTTATATATGGGTACCCTTCCCCATCTCCTCATTAAATCTTGAGGATGGCTTTCCAACTACCAGCCTAATTGGTAGTTCATTTCTAGGTCAAAGGATTGTTGAGAAATTGCACCTAGTAGATACTGGTATGGTATATCATGTAAAACTCCCCCCCTTTCTGCAGTTGTGCACAACATAGTCAATTTATATTAATAAAAAAAATTCATACAATGACCCTTTTATACAAAGGTTCATCACATCAAACATTCACACATGTTTAGTTTGCCATAGTCTCTTGGCCAGTTATAGTTATATTTACAAACCGGGGGAAACATGGGTATTACAATCCACTCCTCCTTAAAGATACATCATCCTTGATGTTCTACCTTCCGATGTGCTCTGTATGTACAAAAGTAAACAAAAATGGATATGCTTGTCTCATGGAATCCTCCATTTCCCATGCAACCTCATCTGGGCCAAAGTGTTTCCACTGCACCTTGAACTGTGCAATGGTTATGTTCCTGAGTAAGGTTTCCTTCATGTCAATTATGCATTGAGGTTCTGGCAGGATTTCTTTCTCGAGTTCCACCTAAATCAAAAACTAGTCAATAATATGTTTAGAATCATGTACATACTTCTTTAAAAGAGAAACATGGAAAACATTATGTTCCTTCACTGTGGGAGGAAGTGCTAGCCGATAGTCCATTGGTCCCACTCTATCCAAAACTTCAAAAGGTACACAATACCGAGGTGCCAGATTGGCACAAGATCCCATCCTCGAAGATATTTTCATGGGTCTAGCTCGAAGATACACATGATATCCTGCTTTGAACTCCCTTGGAGTCCTTTTCATGTTTGCATAGCTCTTTTGTCTATCCTGGGCTATCTTCAGATTTTGTTTGATCTAAATTACTTGTTGTTCCATTTCCTTTATAATATCTAGCTCGATTGTAAATCTGTCTACTGGGTTGTTCCAACTAATTATAATGTTGCATTGCCTTCCATATAGGGCTTCAAAAGGGATCATTTTTAATGACTCTTGATCTCCATTGTTGTAGGAAAATTCTACTAGTGGTAGGTAGTCCTCCCTCCGAGTCCCACTTCTTGGGTTGATGCATTACATGCATCCTCAACATGCCTTATAATACTTGGTTTAACCTCTTTGTATACCCATCTGTTTGAGGGTGATAGGCTGTACAAAAGATAAATTTTTTTTTCAAAACCAACAAACAGAGACTTCCAAAAGTTTGAAGTAAACTTTGTATCTTTGTCAGATATAATTTCCTTAGGCATGCCATGTAGTCTGAATATCTCTTTCACGAAAATGCTGGCAATATATATTACCTTGCAAGTTGACTTGATGGGTATGAAGTGAGCAGTCTTGCTCAGTTTTTCCACAACTACCATGATGACATCATTCTGTTTGGTTGATATTGGTAATTCTGTGATGAAATCCATGGATATGGTTTCCCATTTCCATTCAGGAATTGGTAGGGGATGGAACATCCCTATTGAGTTTTGGTGCTCTGCTTTGACTTGATGACATTCTAGACACTTAGATAAGTAATCAATTATTTCTTTTTTCAGTCTGTGCCAATAAAATAGTTTCCTAGTGGTCATGATCATTTTCTGATAACCAAGATGACCAGTATATGGTATTTTGTGTAGTTCATCCATTATGAACCTCTTCAAGTCATTACAATTTGATATATACAATATTCCCTTATAATTCAACAAGTCTTCATTAAGTATCTGATAACCTTCATATTTTATCGTTGTGGGCTATTGTTGTAGGTATGTTGTCATTGTCTTGAAAAATACATCTATTTCTTGTGCATTTTTTACCCTCTCCTTGATGTCTGATTCACTGGCGCTTACAGTTGCCAAGTGAACTACTTTCATTCTTCTACTAAGGGCATCAACCACCCTATTCTCCTTTCCTTTGATATGTTTGATTTAAAAATAAAACTCACTAAGGAGATCCATCCAACTAGCTTGTCTCACATTAGGTTTTGGTTGGTCAAACAAATACCTCAAACCACTATGGCCCGTCATAAGTACAAATTTTCTACCTAAGAGTTAATGCCTCCACATTTTTAAAGCGTGCACTATGACAACCAATTCCATATCGTGGGTCACATAATTGACTTCATGATCATTCAATTTTCTATATTCATAGAAAATCACATGTCCTTCTTGCATAAAGACATCTTCTAGACCTTCCTTGTAGGCATCTGTACACACAAGGAAGTCCTTGTCTGGGTCTACAATATCTATTACAAGTGCATTGGTTAGAAGGTATTTAAGCTCTTGAAATATTTCCTCACATTTTGATGTCCAAATGAATTTAAACCCCTATTTCTGAAGGGAGGTGAATGGGAAACCAATCTTGGAGAATCCCTTTATGAATCTCTTGTTACACATTATTTTGGTCACCTCAGTAATAAACTGACAACATGTCTTCATGTTCCCTGAAAATATTAAAAGAAGACTTTCTCCATGAGAAAATTATTTTCTTTCCTCTTTTAAAAACCATATCAAGGAAGGTTGTCACACCTTGCCATATGGATGGGGTACGACGATGCTTGATCATCATGCTCTACCCTAAAGCTGGACTGCGATGTCGTCACATACTGCTTATGCATAGGGTGTGGCAATGCTTAAAGCATAAGAAAATTCTAATTTCATGAATGTTCTAGAAGGGAATCTTCTAGAAGATGAGGTGGCCTACGATCGGTTTGGATCTTACTCGCTTCTCTGATTTAGTGGGATCATCCTAATATCGTCATCCATATCTCTTTCACACTATATAAAGAGGGAGATCTCATGGAAAAGGCTAAGGTTGAATAGGCTAAGATTTGCATGGAGAGTTCTACTTCAGATTATGCTTGATAACTTTGCTTTAGTTCTTCAAGTCAGATTGTGGATCTTCTTCATTCAAGGCATTGAAGAAAAGGTGTGTGTGTTGAAGCAAAGAGCCATTGAAAGGGGACCTTGCAATATCAAGGCATGGGTTGTATTATCCACTTTCCATTTGATTTACTACAATAATACATTTCTTCCCTATAAAAGCATCTCATCTTCTATTGTATAATTCCTTGATCATATACATAGACTTCATTAGAATATATATATCTTTGTTTTCCCTCTTTGTTGGTTTGTGATTCTTAGACAAGCTTACTATTCTGCAAACCCAAGGAAGGAGCTACGATGACAACAATAGTGAGGATCAAGCATCATTTAAAAGGTATGTAACTTGCACCTCACTAGACTAGTTTATATGACAATGAAGTTTAAGGTGAAGTGTGTATTCTGTTCTATTTTGTTCTAGTTTCCTGTGGAAGTTAGAGAGATCTGTTTGTGTCCGCACTTACCGATTAGTTCGATTGAAAAATTGGCAACTATACTAGGGATATGATTTTTTTTATTTTTTTTGCCTCTTATTTGCTTTTAGCTTTCCTTATTTTGGTTAAATTCATTCTTTGAGTTTGTGGGTGATCCATTTTGACTCTCTGGGTCTGAAAGTTCAGTGAGAATTTTTGTCTTTCTTCCCATTTTCCTTTAGTTTCAGAGATCGTCGCACTGTACTCTATAGACAGTGCATGACGATCCTATGATGTCACACTCTACTAGTGCAGACTAGTGTGACGATGTCACACTGCACCTTATTGGCAGCATGCGAGGACCCTAGATCGTCACACTGTGGTCCATTGCCACCTGCGACGATTCCTATAGGAATTGTTGGAGATAGCCATTTTTTCCTTTTCCTACCCAGTTTTTCCTCAACTATCTAGAATGAACTTCTGACACTAGTGAATGATTGATTTATAATTTTGAATCTTTCATTTGATTGATTTTCAAAAATTGAAATTTTTTCTTTGTAAATTTTGCAAGTTTTTCTTTTGGTTTCTTGTCACAAGGGTATAATCTCTAGATCTTGACCCCGAGTGCTTGTTTGACAAAGAATCCTTGATTTATTTGAAGTTTTGGATTGTTTTTTCTTCTGGATTGTTAATCGGTTGAGAGACAATTTTTGTTTTGTCTTTGACAAAAGGTTTTCTTATCATTTCATTTTTGTCTACATTATAGGTCTGATTTGGGAATAGTGTTGAGAATGTGTTAATTTTATTGGATTACGCTTTCTTTTCTTCATTACATCTCTAATCTGATTTTAGAAAGAAAGAGCTAAAGTCATTCCTCTTTTTAGTAGTCTTTTACATGGAAATTGTTGCATTCAAAATGTTTGTTAAAAGAGAAAGTTGGAAAATTTTGTATCTTTTGATTATTTGAAATTTTTTTCATTCAAAAATTGAGAAATTATGTTTTGTAGATTTTTCATTTCAAAAAGAAATACCTTCTCCCTACTGTAATTAGAGTTAATTGAATTAAAAGATTGCATAATCATATCTTGTTTCATTTTATTGGGTCAAGATGGATTCATCATCGGTTTCATTTCCGTTTCCCTTTTGAGTAAGCAACAACCTTTAAAATACAACGAAATTTTAAAATTTATTAGCAACTTTTATTTTCTAGGAATTCTCTACACCAACATTAGCTAGGATAGCGCTTTGGAATAGGTTGTATGACAGACTCTCCAAAGAATCAAAACACACAATAGCATCTTGTGATAGGGAGAGTTCAAGTCCACTTGCTACATTTTTTCCCGGGAAGCCCTTCTAACACAAGGGTAAATCATGAGGTCACATTAGGACTGGAAGAGTACTCACCCTATTTTGTTAGTCTTAGTGTAGAGATTGTGTGTATTATTGGGGTTCACTTGAGAAGAAAATCCTATGGGGACCTTCTTGAGTTGATTTTGGGTTAGATACCCTACCTTTACGGATGGATCATACTGTCGACTATTTTCCCAGGCATCATTGTCGTAATTGGTAACCTTAGTAGCCTTTCTCTTTAGGGTCTTTACATGAGGTGAGTGTGGAGGGGCAAGTCTTCACGGTAACTGGAATCGACGTTGGCCAAAATCACTCAGGCTCCTTGGAGGGTATACCCACAATTATGTGTGGGATCTTACACCAGGGTGTAAGTCCATTAAGTAGGTTGTCAACGTAACTTTTCCACCCACTTTATCCCATCCCCTTCTTTTCTTGATTTCGTGACGTTGGATTTCATCACCAACTAGTGACTTCGAAATAAGAAGGTTTGTTTCCTTGTTTTTATTTCTAGATTTTATTAGTGAATGTTTTTTGTTTCTCTATTTGGCCATATATTTGTTTCATTCTTTATTTGGTGCGACCAACAATGGCCCTCGTTGTTCATGTAGGATGCAAGGGATACCTCTAGAATAAATGAAAGATTACGTTCCTTTGCTTCCTAACTCACCAGAGGGATCTTCTGAAAGAGTAGTCAATAATGACGTAGCCTCTGAGATTGGAAGTTATACTCCCTTGGAGGAGTCAATACTTTCCACAAATCCATTATTAAGTGTTTTACAAGATCCACATTTTCTCTGAATAAATTCATTGGGAGACGTTGTTGTTGATGAGTATATTGAAGTACCTACTGGACCTCACACAGAGTCTGGTGTAGATGATCTGCTTTTTCAAAGTGATTTGCTTAGAACCCCGATTCATATTGCTGGAATTTTTAATCCTAGCTCTATCCCTATCCGTTCTTTCTAAAGGACCTCTTTGGGACACACTATTTTTGTTAAGCTAGGAATGGGTCCTAATAAACCTATGGCATCACAAACTTCTATGACTTCCACTACTTATACACTACCTTTAGATCATTTTACTGGCACAACCAGTAATTTTGTCACAATTTCAGACCAATTGTTGGTTGGTTCTCACTCGATTCTC
Source organism: Picea mariana (assembly GCA_032191745.1). NCBI lineage: Eukaryota > Viridiplantae > Streptophyta > Pinopsida > Pinales > Pinaceae > Picea > Picea mariana. Next base: position 226,987 of record JASDQU010739176.1, read on the forward strand.
CCTCTCCATATTGCTATCTTTACTATGGTCCCACAAGTTACGCATGTTTCTGCCAGAAATGTGGTTCTCACCCACGATCCTATTGGAACACCTACTCCTCTTAGATCAAATCCATCACTTCCTCTTGGATATAATTCTTTGAACACTTCCATTTCTATTCCTGCCAAGAATTCATCCAGAGGGTCTAATCTTTTTGTTCCTCCTGGGTATAATGATGTTAGTCATTTTGTTCCTACACCTACCTAGGTTCTTTCCGGGGGGCCGTACGTTCCTCCTCCAACTTCGCCTGGAGGATATAATCATCCTAGCCCTAGTATCTCCAATCAAGTTGGAGACACCAATCATTTTTTCACTTCTGGTTTTCAGATTCCTGTTGGAGGTCAACCTCAAGTTGGGGGACATCCTCAAGTTGGGGGGAAACCTAAAGTTGAAGGCCATAACCTAGTTTATGGGAAAAGTATACCTTCATTACAATCTCAAACTTGGAATATTCCTTTCCAAGGGAGTCAACAACCGTCTGGGGGGGAACTGTAGTGTCCCCAAGGCCGAGCCCTTTGTAAGTCTGATGTATGAAATGAATTGTAAATATGTGTTATAGGCTGGTGAAGTTTGTATAAGTCGATGGGATTATGTGATTATTATTCCAAAGAGAGCGCCTAAGGGTTTTAGGCCATGGACCTGATTTTGTACTTATATGTATGTAGAACATTAATAAAATATAAACATCATCGCGTGAAGGCTAACACAATGAATGAGTGATGGGGGACTGATCATCCATAGAGAGGGAAAGGGATTAGGGGATGGAAGGTGGAAAAAGGGGCTAAGTGTTAAGCCTAGGGGGCTTAAGCCTCGGGAATAATATTTTATTATTATTCCAAAGAACATGTGCATTTTATGTTGTTTATCCTAAGTTCCTGGCAAGAGGAAAACGTGCAAAGTAGATGCATGCTGATCAAACGCATGCAGTTCCAAGGGTGACAAGTGTCAACCCTGGTGCATGCGAATAAATGACCAAGATGAGCCATGAGAGGGGTTTTTCGCCATTCTTCCCGATTTTCTGAACTGGACATCTCGTCCGACCTTTGCAAGAGATACCCCATCCATCCACTGATCCAGAAGCTTGTATGTTGATTTTGAAAAGCCGAAACATCCTCTGTCTGAGTATCGAGCCTATGCGTGGAGTCTTGTTTGAAGCCATATCCGTGATTCCATTCACCATTGTTGAACCTATTGGAAATCCCATGTCTATTTTCTCATTGGCTATTGTGGCCATGCACGCAGTGCTGGACTGCGTGGGGATTGTTGGCCAGTTTGTGCAACACTCTCTCCAGGAGAGAGAGTTGGTTGAATTGGAAGAACAATTTGCTTGGCCTATGAGTGAATCTCTCCAGGTGAGAGAGTGCAGAGAGGAAGGAAAGAACTCCTGGAAGGAACCCTGTAGCTGCCACAGAGCTCAAAGAATTCCGGTCTGGTCTGTTGCTTTAACCCAAGGCAAGGGAGGTTAGTAGTCGAAGGACTGTCTAGGTGACAGAGAAGGTGCATACTCCTGGGGTGGAACATGCATGTGGGGAAGGAGAGTCTGTGACCAGTGAGCATGAGTGGTTCCTGGGAGAGAATTCCTTCCTCGTGACTGTGTGTTTTCCTTGTAACCTCAGCCTAGCCTAGGATTCCTTTCCTTGGGGTGGAGCTTAGTAACAGCTCGGGGGTGACCTACTGCTGAGCTGATGAGCAGTGCAGTCTAAGGCTGGGAGGTTCATGGAAGGCCTGCACCTGGTTGGTGGAATTACCTCAGTTTCAAGATAAGTATTAGCTTATGTTAAATGTTATATTTTGCATGCCTTTGATGCTTATATTTTATCATGTATTCTGTTGTGCAGATGAATTATGGTTAATGCCACTATTAAAATTATGATAGCAATAATTTATATGAATTACTCTGAGTTTAAATGTGTTTCATTTGCTTCAATGCATGTTGTTTTATAATCCGAGAGTGAGTGTTATATTTCCATGAAGTTTGTTAACCGAAAAAGTGGTGTTACAGTTTGGTATCAGAGCCAAGGTTTCGACATTGAGCCTAGATGGGCCAGTGGAGTGGTCTTTGGACTGAGGGTGAGAGGAGAAATTGTGTTAGGAGGACCAATTTTGGACCCTGGTATGGTCCAGAGTGTCAAGGAGCTACTTGACTGTGCCTTTAAGCTCATGAGGTATAGCGGTGTTGTGAAACCGTAGAAAATGTGGTATATGGCCACAAGAAGAGAGGACTCCACACCAACAGTGCTGGAGCCTTAGGATCTGTTTGGGAGGGAAGTAGTGAACCCTCGTGACTGTCAGATCGGGAAAACGTGCGCAGGGTTTAAAAACCATTTGGAGTTGCACAGGAGCGTGGGAATTGCGATACACAAACTCCCAAAAACCCAAAAAATCGAGAATATCCACACTGTAGATCTGGGAGGAAGGCTCGACCGTTAGATCTGGCGGATTCACGCTCAAGTTAGTCGTGAAAACCTTTCAAATTTGGCAAATTCGGGAGATGGAAAGTGAGGAAGGTGAACACCTCTGAAACCCAAAACCCGAAATCCCGAAACGATCTACACCATAGATCGTAGGAAGGGAGTTGACCGTCTGATTCAACGGAGGAGTAAATCGTAATTTCAGGATTTCAACAGATGGAAGTTCAAGATGTGGGATGCACGAACTCTCGATGCCCGAAACCCCAAAACGCTGAAAAGATCTACGTCGTATATCTGAGGAAGGAGTCTAACCGTGGGATTTTTCTTGGAATGGACATGGGCGCATGAATGTGTACCACGTGCCAGTGAGTCGATAAGACATGTGAGAGTGGTGGGACCCAATGAAATCACTAAAGGTGATGTGGACGCTCATGAACGTACCACACACCACTGTGGTGAAGGGAGACAACTGTGCTGTGGGCTCGAAGGATAAAGTAATTCAGAATTCGGAAGTTAGGGGTTGGGAAGGAAAGTGAGTCTGAAAGTCTCAAGAATTGTAATCCCGAAACCTGAAGTCCTGAAGTCCCGAAGTCTTCGGAGATGGAAGAACCGTAGCATATTTTAAGGGCAACAACTGTGCTGTGGGCCCAGAGAGCAAGGAAACCAAATTTTTGGAATTCAGGAATTGAGGCGACAAATATTAGGATTCGCTGCATCGTGAACTTCCGATTCATGAAATTTTGAAAAGATCTAGACTGTTAAACCCAACTCATCGAGGATCCTTGGATCTCGTACAAGAAACCGTTTATTGGATTTTGGGGATTGTAGCAACAAGAAGTTGGGAGTCACTGCATTATGAACTCCTGGGTACTGAAGACCCGAAACCTAAAAGCGAGTGTGAGAGCCTCGTGGACCAAAACCTTGAATCCAAAAGTCCCGAAGTCCTAAAATTGCAAAACTGTTAGAGCTTAGAAAACTTTGTGAAGTTAAAAATTTTTCTCACTCACATTGATTTATGAATATTGTGATGTTGTATGGGTTAAGGCCTGACAAACTTCGGTTGGCTGCACATTGTGTGTGCAGAGTTCAACGAGTGTTAGGACAGTTGAAAACTGATGACGAGTATGGAATTGAAAGAGGTGCAGATTTCCTTCGAAACAGAGGAGGAAAGGGTAGGAAGGAATGTCAACCTGGGAGTTGAAGGAACAAACTCTAATGGGCACAGAAAAGAGATTGATAAGGAAGGACATATGATGAAACTCATTGAAAGATTTCAGAAAGATGCCTAGGCTCACTGAGCTAGTAGCCAAAAACTCATGAAAATTAGGGATTGACAGGGTGAATTCAACTTAAAAATGTTGAAGAGCTTGGAAATAATAGAAAAGAAATTGGAAAAAGAGAGTGACACAAGCAGATCAAGAAGTGTCAAAACCCCTGAGAGGAGAAGGAAATCGAGGAGTGGTAGCATACATTACCGTCTCTCCCCAAATCATTTTGGCAAGGAAACACACAGTAGTTCTAGCCTGTCCCCTACCAGAGAACACCGAAAATCTGGAAAGGATGAATTGAAAGGGTAGATGAACAAGATTAAGCCTCCAACATTCGATGGAGAACATAAGAAGGAGGAAGATGCCGAAACATGGTTTCTTGGCATGAAGAATTATTTCCAACTATAGAACTACTCCACTCATGCAGAAGGAAGAATTGTGATGTACCAACTAAAAGGAAAAGCATCCATGTGGTGGGATCAGTTGGTGCAAGTGTAGCACATCAGAGAGAAAGATATCACCTGGAATGAGTTTAAGAGGTATTTTGAAAAGAAATACCTGACCAAAATATATTATGACAGAAAGATGAAGGAGTTCTTCGAACTCAAACTAGGTAGCATGACCATGGATGAGTACGAATGAAGTTTCTTGGAACTTCTGAAATATGTTCCATTCATCAAAGATGAGACTGTCAAGATTCTGAGGTATCTGAGTGGACTGCCACCTTCTATCGGTGATAAGATTTAGTATGATGATCCTGAGACCATGGAAGAAACGATAAGAAGGGATAAATGCTTGTATCAACATCAAAGAGAAAGGCCTACTTTTTGGAAGGCTTGGGATGATCAGAAGAAGTTCAGGAAAAAGCAGAGGCAGGAGGGAAACAAGCCTCCCTTTTTCAGAAACAATCCCCATGGACAACCATCCTTTAGAGAGCCCAGGAAGGCTGAAGGGGGTGAGAAAATGCCAAGACCACCACCTATGGAGTGTTGGGGTTGTAAAGGAAACCATAGGTACAAAGACTGCCCCCACAGAAAAGATAAAGAGAGAACTATTCAAACTATTCAACAAGCTAAAAAAGTGGAGGATATGGGCAGTAGAATGCCAAGGATCTACGCAGCCCTAGACAATAAACAAGCATAATTTCAATCACACATGATTGAAGTGGAAGGTATGATTAACAACCGACCACTTTTTATTTTAATTGATTTAGGGGCTAGCCATAGTTATGTAGATCCTAGGGTGGTGGAAAGTTTGCATTTATCAAGGAGCAAACATGAAAAGTATTGGTTAGTGCAGTTAGCCACAGGAACCAAAATGAGGGTCACTGAATTGGTTAAGTCCTGTTCAGTGGACATGAAAGGATTGAGCACTAAGGCTGAATTGAATATTTTGCCTTTAGGTTCTTATGACTGCTTAATTGGGATGGACTGGTTGGACCAGCACCATGCCCTTCTGGATTGTTGTAACAAGAATTTCACATGCCTGAATGAAGAGGGAAATCAGGTAACAGTCC
>JASDQU010739177.1:0-10491 GCA_032191745.1 Picea mariana
TAGTGTTGCTATTATAATCTTCTTATCAACTCCACGTAGCCTTCTAACTTAATTTACTCCTATAATCATAATGAGAGTAGGGAATAAGTAGTGTTGCTATTATAATCCTTGTTTTGTTTTTGTATGGAACATTAGTTAAATTATAAAATTTGATAATTTAAGCATTAAAATGAAAATATAGAAGTATGCTATTTTTATTTGCAAATTATTAATCTTATAAATTGTTTTCAAAATAAAATACATTGATCTTATAATGTTTTAGAGGTTTTGAATGTATAACAAATTTGTATTTTTATTTTTTATTTGCAAATTATTAACCCTTTAAATTGTTTTAAAAATAAAATACATTGATATTATAATGTTTTAGGAGTTTTGAATGCATAACAAATTTTCATTCTTATTTAGGAGTTTTGAATGTATAACAATCTTTTTACCCTTATTTTTTGAGATGCTTACAATTGTGCCTTGGCAACAATTGTTCCAAGCTAAGGTTATGAGTTAGGTTTGCTAATGGATTATTCTTTGGAGTCATTAATTGTATTTTGGAAATTTCTAAAATCAATTTATTATGTTTTAATTCGACTTCCTATATGTTGAGGTCTCAACTAGCCCCAACTCGACCAACTTAGGGACCCCCTTTTGAAAATATTAACAAGCCTCATCAATTAGACCCTACTCTCGCTTGGCTTTGTTTTTTTATGTTTAATTGATGATGGCATGTTGTTGGTCAAGATTAGAGTGAATGGATGCATGTTTGATCTTTCTATTTTCTAATGCAATCATGATAGTTTATAACATCTACATCGTCAAGCTAATTTGCTTTACAACTTTTTCTTTTCTTGCATCTATTGCAATTCATGCATCCTATTCTTTGTTATATACCTCATGGATTTTGACTAGCTTTGGCTTGCTTGAAAGTGTAAATGTAGCCTTGTCTAGGGTCATTGGATTTGTTCCTCAATGTTTACTAACTCATCAATGAGTTTTAGGTAGAATTAGTAGTTTGCCAAATGTTAGCTATTAGGTCCTAGATTAAAATTAGTTATGTGCTTATAGATTCTGCCAACATAAATTAATGTATTAAAACTTGTATGATAGCGATCAAGGACAAGAAAACAAAACTCAATTCTAAGAAAGCACCATCATGAACATGATCTAGAGTTTCAATTGAAAATTCCCTTGCATGCAAACTAAGGTCCTAGTCAAAATTATGTTTAGATTTTTGGAAGAAGATTCTTGTATGTTTTTTGGTATATAAATTTAATGTAGCTGATAGAATTGAAATATGACACCCACAAGAATGAAAGCACCCATTCTAAAATTTCCCTCCAATGAGATAGTTTGAATTTAATGGATTATGAAAGTTGTGAAGTTGACATTGGAGAAGGGTGTGTAACTAGTAGTTTGATATTCATGCTTGTCCTCTAAAGACTATAAAAATATGGACAAGAAATCTCAACCCTTATCAAAAAAATTATAGTTTATACAGCGAAGTAACCCAAGGGATGAGATCTCACAAATGCTCATGGTTAATTGATATTCTTGTATTATTCAAAATATATATTTTCTAGTGTAATATGAATCCTTCATGATTTGTAGATGGTAGCTTCTCTATCTTCACTTTTTATTTTGGTGAACTTGGTTCAAGGTTCTCATTTCAAAATTGAAAAAATATTGAGATTGTTGCCCATATATGTTTGTCCCAAAAGTTTTTTTAAAGCGAAAAACGTTATTGTTGCACAAAATCTTGGGAATTCAAGATTTTCTATCTTTTCACCGAAAAGATAAATTTAAACTCTCAACCGAAAAAATGATTCGATTAATTTAAACTTTGAACTAAAATATCTATCTTAATTAAAAATAAGATGACAAATCAAATGTGTTTACGAATTAAATAAAGAAAGAAAATCACAAATCAAATGTGTTTACGAATTAAAAAGAGATAACCACCAAGCCATTGATTGGTTTGTTCAGTGAGTTAGCCAAATTGCAGAAAGTATACGAAAATCTTCGACAAAAATAATTATTCCATATAAGACAAGTGAATTATTTAGCATTTCTAGACAAATGTTGAAAATATCGCAGTGTGTATGGTTTCAGAACGTATATGAAAACTTTCCAGGAAAGAAGGATTTTCATCAAACACTTCCACAATTGAGGAGTCAGAGCTGCAGCAGGCAGAAACGATTAAAGATATCACGGAATTATTTCAAATCCGTAAAAGACTACTGCAAAAAGAAAAAATACTTAAAGAATTCAAGAAATTTCTCAAAAATGTGAAAGATTGTTGCAGAAGGCAGAATCGTTTCAAGAAATCTCTCAAATACATGAAAGATTGTTGCAGAGAGCAGAAAGATTTAAAGAATTCATGAATGTCTTTCAATTCGTGAAAGATTCACGAATTTCCTTCTTCAGGAGAAACTCTTGGCAAGAACAACAAAGATCACGCTAAAGCAGCCAAGAATGAGTAGATGTAGTCGTAAGATCTGTCCTGCTAACAGATCTAAGGCGTTAATCGAGCTCATACAGGATGAGGCACACGTAGAAGAGGCAAAATATTTGTAGCCATCAAATTCAGCGTAGAGGACCAATAGTCGTTGGATCCGGGAGAAAGTGCATGAGGTTTAGACTTCTGGAACGCACAGGAGAAAAGGTCGACTTGCGAAGTGACGAAATCCTGAAATCATTGGGACCGTCCATCGAGGAGGACACGTGGCGAGATCTTGACATTTCGCTGACTCACAGGGTGTAAAGGTTAGAAGACTGCGGTGAGAATTCGTGAATCACGAAATCATGACTCGATCTGAACCATTGGATCGAGAAAGATTGTGAGTCGTCGATCTGATGCTACCGTGAAATCGAGAATCGGGAGTTGGACGAGTAGAGGAGACTACACTCCATACCCCGATACGCAAAATCACGAAATCACTCCAACCGTTGGATCTGGAGTGACAGGTGGCGAAGATCCGGAAGCCATCGGAGAAAGAAGATTTTGAGAGAGACTCAGGACCATCCATCTCAGAGGACAGGTGGCAGCAGATCAAAGAACCATCAAAATTTTGGCATTTCGGAGTTCAGGGTTTGGAGAACATCGTGACGAGAGCTCAAGAGTCGCGAAATACCGATTCGCGAAATCCCGAAAGGATATGGACCGTCAGATCATAGGAGGATCTGGACCGTTGATTGTCCAGGGGAGATTTTTGGCATTTCGCACACCAGGAGTCCAAAGGACCCAAGAAGTTGCAGCCAAACTCACGAAGTCCCAAATCGTGAAATCCTGAAAAGGCGTTCGAGAGGAATAGGCACCAGGATATTTCGGATTTCGGCATACTGAGGGATAGAGAATCGACGAAGGCATCACAATTCCCTGAATCGTGAAAAGCCGGTAGCGCTTGAATTATTAGGTGCGCGGTCACCGGTCGTGGTCACATAGACAGAGGCTAAGGGCCAATACAGGGTTGTTAAGTGCTCTTTGGTGTTTCAGTGACCGGAAGTTGGAGAGACAAGAAATTGGAGGAATTATATATAGGAGTCCCGAACTGAGAAAGGTTGAAGCCAGATTCGCGAAGTCGAAACTCGCGAAATCCCGAAGCACAAAGTTTCGAAGTCACTACAAGAATTTAACAAACCCAATTTTACGTGCAGGAAATAGGTAAACATGAAATTTTCCAAAATACTTTTTTGTTGTTTTGTTAAAATTCTTTAAAAATGGTGACGTCTAGCAATTTAGGACCAACACAAGGTCTGATTCTTCTTGAAAAGAATTATGAGTTTTGGTCTCTTCGAATGAAATCCTTCTTGCAAGCACAAGAGTGTTGGGATCTAGTGGATCTTGGATATGTGGAACCAGATCCATCAGACCTTTCCGCCATGACAAACCAGCGGAGAACTGCTCAAGCGACTCAAAGGAACAGAGAGAATAAAGCCAAATTCTAGATTCAAAATTCAGTGGATGACTCGATTTTCTCAAAAATCACAGGCATTGGTACTTCAAAACAGGCCTGGGACATCCTTAAATCAGCCTACCAAGGAAATGACAGGGTCAAAACAGTCAAATTGTAGACCTTGAGGACGCAATTCGAGACTTTAAGAATGACAGAGTCTAAAAATGTGGATCAGTTTATGACCAGAGTCATGAGAATCGTGAACCAAATCAGATTGACTGGTGAAGCCATCCTTGATCAACGCATTGTTGAGAAAGTCCTCATAAGTTTACCAAAGAAATTCGAAATGGTTGTATCAGCAATCCTTGAATCCAAGGATCTGTCACATTTTTCAATAGATGAATTAATTGGTTCCCTGGTGACACATGAGACCAGACTGCATCTCATAGATGAGTCAATCGTCAATGCCTTCAAAACTCAATTCTCCTTCAGCAGAGGGAGAGACAGAGGAAAATTCAGAGGTCACCAAGGATGAGGGAGCACTACAAGCAACCACCACTCAAGTGGAGGTAACAGACAATAGAATCAAAATCAAAATTTCCAAGGTCATAGACAACAACACCAAAATTAGAATTTCCAGCCTCAAAGAGGCAGAGGGAGAAGATCAAATGACAAATCAAGCATACAATGCTATTACTGCAAAAAGTATGGGCACTATGAATCTGAATGCAGGAAGAAGCAAGTAGATCAACTCTCAGGCAGAGCACATGTATCAAATCATACAGGAGAAACCTCAGGAGGTATGCTTCTCTCATGCCACAAGACTGAAGAACAACCTAAAGATCTCTGGTTGCTGGACAGTGGATGCAGCAATCACATGAAAGGTAACAAATATTTACTTTCATGCATTGATTCTTCAATCTCATCTAATATTACACTTGGAAATGATCCCTTAGTCAAAGTTCAAGGAAAATGAACTGTACCTATTCTTACTAAACAAAATGTAAAGAAAGACATAAACAATGTCTATCATGTTCCAGATCTGAAACATAATCTGCTAAGTGTAGGACAACTCATTGAACATGGCTATAAGGTACTTTTTGAGGGAGCATCCTGCAGGATATTTGATAACACCCCCAGCAGAAAATTGATTTCTAAAATCCACATGACTCGGAATAGGATGTTTCCCCTAACCCTCGGAACTGCAAATCTGATTCAACCATATGCACAAAGTGCAACCACCCCCAATGAAACTATGGTTTGGCATAAAAGATTTGGACATCTACCCTTTCAGAGTCTAAGTCTTCTATAGAAGCACTCCATGGTCAAAGGTCTCCCTATCTTCAAAGAGAAAAATTCCCCGTGTGAGTCTTCCATACTTGGAAAACATAAGAGAACTAGTTTTCCACAGTCCATCAATCAAGCCAAACAACATCTCGAACTTGTTCACACTGACCTCTGTGGACCAATGAAAACAGAGTCAATAGGTGGTAGCTTTTACTTTCTAACGTTTATTGATGACTTTAGCAGGAAAATCTGAATCTATTTTCTCAGACACAAGTCTGAAACTTTTGTAAAATTCAAAGAATTCAAGGCATAAGCTGAAAAACAGAGTGGCAAATATATAAAAGCGCTCAAGTCCGATGGAGGAGGAGAATACAACTCCAACGAATTTGCAAATTTCTGCAAATCACATGGCATTATCATGCAAACAACAACCAGGTATACTCCACAACAGAATGGAGTGGCTGAAAGGAAAAATCAGACAATAATGAACATGGCAAGAACACTTCTCAAAGAGAAACTTCTGTCAAATATTTTTTGGGCTGAAGCAGTAGCATGCTCAGTTTATCTCTTGAATATATCTCTAACCACAAGTCTGAAGATGATAGTCCCTCAAGAAGCATGGAGTGGGAAAAAGATAAATGTTGCGCATCTAAGAACATTTGGATGCATAGCATACACTCGCATACCTTCCGAATTAAGGAAGAAACTAGATGATAGAAGTGAGAAACGTATCTTTACTAGATACAGTGAAACATCTAAAGCTTATAGACTTTACAATGCAATCTCCAAGAAACTAATTCTCAGCAGAGATGTAAAATTTCTAGAAAATCAACTCTGGAACAAATCTGAAAATCAGCAAATGGACAATCAAAATACATTGCTGCCAAGTTCTGAAAACGCAGAAAATTTAGGACAGCCAATACCTCAACCTGCTCTTCCAAGATTGCAAGTACAAGGAAAATCTGAAAACTCTCAGAATAACTCAACTTCAAGCAGAGACTCATCCTCTAAACTTCAAAATTAGAGAACTCGAAGTTTGAGAGAAATCCATCAGCAGTTGGATGACATTGAACAACACAATCTTTTTGCCTTAATGTCATGTCAACCTACGTCTTTTAAAGAAGCAGCTAAGGAGCGACATTGGGTTCAAGCCATGAACCAAGAGATTGACTCCACTGAGAAGAACAAGACATGGGATCTTGTTGATTTTCCCAGATACAAGAAGAGTATTGGTGTCAAGTGGGTTTACAAAACTAAACTCAATGAAAAAGGCCAGATTGAAAAACACAAGGCAAGACTTGTTGCTAAAGGATTCTCACAACAACCAGGTACTGATTATGGTGAAACCTTTGCTCCAGTAGCAAGATTAGATAGTGTAAGGACTCTATTGGCCATATCAACCCAACACAAATGGCAAGTATATCAGATGGATGTCAAGTTAGCTTTCATGAATGATTTCTTAGAAGAAGAAGTTTATGTCGATTAGCCACCTGGATTTGAAGTCCAAGAGTAGCCAGCCAAAGTATATCGGTTGAAGAAAGCCTTGTATGGCTTAAAGCAAGCTCCAAGAGCTTGGTACAGTAGAATTGAAACTTACCTGATCAAAAGTGGTTTCAACAGAAGCCAAAATGAGCCAACTCTTTACACCAAAACAGATCAGCACGATAAAATTTTGATTGTATGTTTATATGTTGATGACATGATATATACTGGAAATCTTGAGTTAACCAATTTTAAACATGCCATGCAATCTGATTTTGAGATGACAGATCTTGGCATAATGAAATATTTTTTGGGGATTGAGGTTGATCAATCAACCAAAGGAATTTTTGTTTGCCAACAAAAGTATGCAACAGACATCATCAAAAGATTCTGCATGGAAGAATGCAATCCAAGAGAAACCCCTATACCCCTAGGCACAAAATTGAGCAAGAAATATGAAGGCCTTACAGTGGACCCTACCCTGTACAAAAGTTTAGTAGGCAGTTTGTTGTATCTTACAACAACTAGGCCTAATATTATGTATGAAGCCAGCCTTATTTCCAGATACATGGAATCCCCCAAAGATTCTCACTAGAAGATGGCGAAACGGATTCTGAGATATGTTGCAGGAACTCTCAATTTTGGCTTATGGTACACTAAATCTGATAACAATCAACTCTCTGGTTACATAGACAGTGATTTTGCAGGCAGCCTAGATGACAGGAAAAGCACCTCAGGACATACTTTTCATCTGGGCACAAACCTGATTTCATGGGCATCAAAGAAACAACCAATTGTATCAATATCTTCTGCAGAGGCAGAGTATGTCGTTGCTACCTCAGCTTCCTGTCAAGCTGTGTGGTTGATAAGAATATTGGAAGATATGTCACATACAGAAAATGATCCAACTCCTATCTTCTGTGACAACACCTCAACAATTGCTCTATCTAAAAATCATGTGTTTCACAAGAAAAGAAAACAAATTGACACTCTCTTTCACTTCATCCGCGAGCTAGTCAATAATGGTGATATTGCACTTCAATTATGTGGCTCTCGAGATCAGCTCACAGATATCTTCACAAAGCCACTGGGAAAATCCATTTTTGATTTTCAGAGACAGCACTTGGGCATCATCAGTGCTGATGTTTGTAACTGTTGAGTTTAAGAGGGAGTGTTAAATATAATGTAACCTCAATAGTATGATTGTACACTACCAGTTGTCTTTCCCAGCGATACTATCATTTCTTGATTTGCTTGAGCCTATTTAGCTCATCTATTTTCCCTTTTTCATGTACTCTTCTTTTGTACTCTTTTACTTACATTCCTAATATACTAAATTCTATTTCTGCTTTGCACTTGCTCTGTATTCTCTGCTTCTCATTTTATCAGTCTAGAGTGTGTAAATTTGACATGGAGCCTAACCATGCTGCAATTTCGCTCGTTAACTGGTTGTATGCAAGATTGAGTATAGTAAGTTGTGCCAATGACATATTCCCTTTTGGAATTTCCCCAGAGAGTGAATTGTGATCAAGCTGGATGCTATTTACTGAACTCAAACCTGCAAGCTCGTTAGGAAGAGGGCCCCACAATTTGTTATTGCTTGCACTAAAGTTAACGAGATTCCTCAGTTGTCCGGCATGTGGAGGAATGATTCCACTGAACAAATTGTCGACCATCTCTAACCATTGCAACTTCTTTGCCCCGCCAATCTCTACGGAAATGTGGCCTTCAAACATATTTGTATAGATCTTCAATTCTATAAGTATATGAGAGCTCCATAAAGACAAAGGAACCTCACCACTCAGCCGATTTTGATAGAGTTGTGCGTATAGCAGGCTGTTGCAAGAGTCGATTTTCCATTGAAATTGTTTGAAAATATAACCAACGCATAAAGAGTTCTTCTTTTGCATAGGTTTCTAGGTAGAGGGCCACTGAAATTGTTTTCTGCAACATCAACAAGGGAAATAAGAGAATGCCTACCCAAATTCTATGGCAACAACCCAGTAAGCCCGTTACTTGAAAGATCCAAGATTTTCAAGTTAACAAGCATTCCTAGCTGTGCAGAGACAGAACCCGTGAGGTTGTTCTCCCACAGAGCCAGGTTATCCAAATGAGTCAGATTTGCAATTGTTTCAGGAATCCTTCCATTCAGCCGATTACTTGAAAAGTCGAGATGACGTATGCTCCTCAACTGGTCAATATTGTGGCGTATTTGTCCAGATAGATGGTTTTTTCAGAGATAGAGTTATGTCATCTTGGTCAACCTCATCAAACTGGTGGGGATGTGGCCCCACAAATGATTCTTAGAGAGATCCAAGATCTCGAGCTCCATTAAATTACCCAAGTAAGAAGGGATTTTTCCTTCCAGACTGCAGTTTGGCAGCCATAGCTTCTGCAGGTGCGTCAAATTGCCAAGAAAAGTAGGAATCGATCCAGTCAATTGATTATGAATGAGAGACAGTGTCTCCAATTTGGGTAACATGCCAAAACCTGGAGGAATATCTCCTAGAAATTGTTATAGTCCAAGTTCAGATGGCGCAACTCACCCAATTCATAGATGTAATGCGACAACTTTCCATCGAACAGGTTCGATGTAACACACCCACTACGAGAACTAATATTTTTCATCTTTTTCTTCTTTTCTTCGAGGAACAGAATCCCCGAATTCCTATGGGGCCTGGTGCAGATCCTCCCTTCCTTTAAACTCCCCCATGTGATCGTGGCTATGACCATAGGTCTTACCAAGAAGGCACTTCTGGCTTTTGCGATTCAGGGAATCGCGATGCAAACGTTCCCCTGTTCTCTATCTTTCGAAATGTCAAAACCCGAAAGGGATCTAACAGCGCATCGAATTTATCAATGACTTGGATTAAATCCTGGCACTCTACCTTTTGGGGTTTTGCATACCGAGATTTCTCAATCTATGAAGACGAGGGGTTCATACCCTTCGATTTCTCCAGGTGCCGAAACACCAAAATCCTTATATCCACCAAGCTCATTTCGGGGTTTCACAAGTCGGTTTTTCGTAACTGGCGAGTACAAGGGAACTTACCCTTGGGTTTCCCAGGTACCGAAACGCCGAACACCAAAATCAAAACACGCTATACCATTTCAGGGTTTCGCAAGTCAAGATTTTGCGTTTCGAGACTTCGCAAATCTTGTTGCTCCAATTCCTTGTCCTCTCGTACTCTCGGTATCCGAAGTACTGAAATGCCGGTCCTCATTCTCCTGAGCGAGATCAATGGCTCAAAGCCTCTCTTGATCCAACAACACAGATGGATTTTGGGGTTTTTATGGGTCAAGAGTTCAGAACTCTTACCTCTCTTTTTCCCGGTAACCGAATTACCGAACTCTCTCCTTTCGGGGATTTCCCTGAAACCTCCACCGCGTGCACCTTTCGGGACTTCGGGATTTTGCGATTCCGCGAATCTGCCGCGACCGAAATCTTGATTCTTCAAACTCCTGGTATCTGAAACCCCGATGGGTTCGAATCTCTGCCACGTGTCCTCTGAGATGGATGGTCCTGATCTTTTCGTTGTTTCGTGTACCGGGAGTTTGAAATTCTCGGTACCAAGACCACAACCTCCTCTACATCTCGAACTCTGAATAGCCAAAATGTCGAAATCTGATGGCTCCACTCCCGTATCAGGATTTCACGAACCACGAGTTTTTGATGCAGCGACTCCACAACTTTAGTCCTTCAACCTTCTGGTATTCGAAACCCCGATGGGTTTGGATCTCTGCCATGTGTCCTCTGAGATGGGCGGTCCTGATATTTTTGGGACTTTGACGAGTCCTCACCTTTGCGTATGCGAGGATTAAACCTCGTGCAGCTTCT
>JASDQU010739177.1:10738-45510 GCA_032191745.1 Picea mariana
CAAGCCGGTTGTTGGGTCTCGTCAACACTTACGAAAAGTGTTGTCCTTCCTGAGCTTTCTCGGCTATGAAGGAAATAAGAGCTTTGTGCTCTTTCTTCTGGGCTTGACTCTTAGAAGAGTCTTCCGCATACCCCTTGTGCTCATTCGTCAAGTCTAGTACTTGAGTGAGTCTCGGTCTCTTCTTGCCTCACATGGGGCTTATGCTTAACTACACTACCTCTCCTGAGCTTAACAGAATTCATCTTCCAAGGGACTCTGGAAAACTAGGAAGGTTGGCATGTGTACATGAGACTATGCCTAAGGTTGACGAACTCACAGTTCGTGGCTCTAACTCAAGCCGCCACAGGACACAAGCATTTACGAGTACCAATCACGTCCTATCCATATAATCTCTTACTGGCCTAATCATATAGCCAAGCAGTAAGGAAAGAAACACAGTATATCTGTTCAGAAATCAAGCACAATTCTTGAAACATACACAGTATAACCAAATTCATGCCCAGTTACAGCTAAATTACACAGAGTAAGAAAATGCTTATCTATTATAGGTTTCCGCCAACCAACTAACTGTGGGTGTTCGTCCTTCCACCTGACCATAGGCACATAGGCATTCATTCTTAGCACTCTGGCAACCCCCGTGCCAAGCCATGATATCACCAGGGGATCCTCACAGTTTTCGAGGGTTCTCTCTCTCTGTTTCAGCTTCTGTTCGGGTCCTGTGTTCTGCAACTTTGATCTTTCTCTCTCGGTTATGGCCTCAACAAGGTTTCTCAAATGCTCCCCGGCATCAAGCTCATGGCCTCCAGTTCAAGACTCGCTGGAGAGATCTACGCATCTCCCTTGCGAACTTACCTGTTCTCCTATGGTGTTTTCTGTCTGCCTTCCGTGTTTTGTGTCCCCCCTACTTTTGGACGGCTTCCTAACCTATCATGTTCCTTCTGTCAGAAGGAAACTCAAGTTTGCAGGTCCCTGCAGTACTGCAGACTGACAACCCATGTTTCCATTCATGGGGGTGGTTGGTGATTCAACCACCGGTCCTTTCTTCATTGTCTTCTTTCCTCTCCCCTAGTGATATCATGGCCAGTAATTTCAAGGCTTCACCCCCACAGTCAGTTATTGGCAATTCAATTAATCATACATTTACATTTTCATCATGCCTTAGCATGGTAATTCCTATATCAGGATTAATTACAAATTTTGGGGAAACAGGGTGTTACAATTCCCTCCCCCTTAAAGGAACACTGTCCTCGATGTTCTTTCTCAAAACACATGTCATGCCTTTCTCATTCGACCACTTCAGAAGTCTTGACCTTCATCCTCGGTCAGGTCCTCTTTCGGGATCTCAGTCTTCGTCATCTGCCTTCAATAATTCTTGGACAACAAGCACATTAATTTACAATTTTGTGCATAAAACATCTTATTGATGTTCAAAATTCCAAAGGAAAATTTCATACTCTTAACACAATACTTATCTGCGCAGTTTTTGGATCTATATCCACATGGTAGTTTTTTTATCCATGCTCATCGCTTTCCTTGATGTACCCATTGGGTGCATGATTCCAATTCAATAGCTCACAAGAGCTATCATGATTTCATCTTCTTTTCCAAGGTCTTTCCACACAGGAAAATACCCACTGTGTGCATGATCCCAATAGTTTACAAGAATTATTAAGGTCTCCTCTTCCTTACGGTCACTCACCCTCCAGGCCCAGGCTTAGGCATCCCCTTCACTGTTATACAATCCCTCAGGCAATCCATCTTTCCCTGCCAAGGTTTTCTCGCACAGGAAAATTTTTAGAGACTCTATCGAGTTTTACAGTCAAGGCGTCTCTCAGACTTGCTCTGCTGAGGCGTACCTCCGGCTTGTGTTACCTCAACACAATAATTTTCAGGCGATCATGGCTTATCACGGGGTTTTCATGGCTCAGTAGTAGCCAAGTTCATCATCTTCATCTTTGACAGCCCTCATCTGTCCTTTCTGGACATATCTTTTCTTCTCACCTGTATCACAAGTATACAAGATTCATGAGACATCATTATAAATTCCAACTTTCAAAATTTTATTTCAAATCTGTCACCCACAGATTTTCCAATCTCACTATTTTTTTTCATATTTGTTCTGCACCGGAACCATATTCATAATTATGGGACTTTACTTCCCATAAAATTTTAGCTCAGCAGGAAATCGGTCTTCCTTATGGGCTTACAACATTGCCATATCCAAGACTCCTTCTTTGTGCAATCATTCCTCAATTAATCAAATTGTTAGTTCTCATGCACATACATTTTTATTGCACCTTTTCAACTTCATCACAACAATTTCAGAATGGTGCATACTAACAATCAAATTCACTTTCTCAAAAGTAAATATCATTCCTTGCAGTTTGGCTTAGCAGGCAATCGGTCTTTCCTATGGGCTTACCTTACTGCCATATCCATGACTCTGCTTCCTGAAATTCATTCTTCAATCAGCCAAACAAATTGTTAGATTTTCCATGTACATATATATCTTTTCAACACGTAATTCAACGTTTCAAAGGGTTTTAACAAATGTGCCACTATCCATGGCAACATTCATACCCAGTGCACTCTTGCATTGTTATTCAAGTTTGTCACAATTTATGATCGATTCTTGGCCATGGGGTGTTGGAATTTAGCCAACCTTTTCCTCATATGGTTTATTCATTTTCATTCATTCTTACAACAAGACCATGCTTCCTGCTATAGGCTGATCATGACCCCAAATTAGTACACATGAAACTTAAAAGTTTCGCATGAATGCACTCATGCATTATGCCTTCATTAATAACCAGGGTGCCAACACTCATGGCCACCCAAATTTGGTTTTCTCTAGCACCTATAACACGTGAGTAGAAATGTTGGAAGGTCCTCCTTCCTCAATGGGAAATCCATTGTCTATCCTTTATGCAAATATGCACTTCCTGGAAGTAATTCCATGCAACGTGCTATCTATGAGCACTTTTGTTTCCAATCATTCCTTGATTGGTCCATGTGTTCATGACATATCAGTTCATGAATTCTTCTGAGGGTTACAATCGGTCTTTACTACCAGAGGTTCATACCTCCATTATTCAGGTTCTCCTTCCCGAATCATACCTTACTTGGGTATCCAAGGCATACAACTGCCTTTCCAATTTCATGCATAACACTAAGACAATAAAATATTTCAGAAGGGGTTCTTACCAAATTCCTTCTTACCTTGTGCCACATAGGCACGAATATCTTTATATCGGTTCTTGGCTGCTAGCACTCTCTTTCTGATCTCTACCTCATCAACAGTGCTTTAGCGGGATTTTTCACAGTCCCGTCAATAATCTTTCGACCGCAGCCTTTCCATGGTCACCCTCTGCTTGAGGTTGTTCTTTATTGGCAACTGTCTTTCTCAATAGTTCCAATATTATTTATTTCTACACATGGCATACACCATAGGCACATTAGTTGTCATGTAAATTAAAATGCAAGTATCATAGCATTTAAATTAATAAAATATTTTCAGGCATGTCTAGCATATCTGTATGCACTTCATCACATCATCCTTAATGTTTTCATGAGTGTAACACAACAGTTCTCAATCGTTTTCACAGTATTACAACCATCATCACTATGGTGTCAAAGAATTTTCGTTCATCAATGTACTAGCTTTCTCATCCCATAGAAACATAATGCACAGGAAGGAAAGAATTGAGGGATCTCCCCTTCTTCAAATTCTTTCTACATCGCCTGGGGATTTTCAACCCAGTCGAGTTATCTCCAAGGTCTCACTATCTTTTATTAATTACAGCTTCAACCAAGCCTTATCATTTAAACGTACCCATTTATTCATTTAATCATACTCAAGGGTTTACTGGCCCCTTGCCAACCATACTGGTTGCCACAACTACTCTTTTTCTTAGCAACCCTGGGTTAGGCTCACCCTAACTCTTAAGATACTTCAACATGATTCTTTCAAAATGTAATCCAGGATTCCTATATATGGATAGGCCTTGCAGCATGTTGTCCAACGTTCAACAATTATCAGGGTTGTGACTCTGTTCTTCTAATAGAGACCTTATACAGTTCCTCCACCGAGAACTCCTTCAGCATGTAACTTCCTTGTTGCAGATCCATCACCGTTTGTGATGGCCTCAACCTTGAGTTAGCCTTTTAGTGGTCTACCAAATATTCCCCTTAAGGAAATATAAATATGCATCTTTGTTAACTTACATCTATGATGTACTTAACCACTTTCATAATCCTAAGCCTGCATGTAACTATCATAGGTTTATTTCATAGCCTACATACATTTCTATTTTTAGAATTTTCACAGTCCTTCTCATGTGATCTTCAAAGGCATAAACATTTGCCTCTTATCATGACATTAGAGGATCCTCACTCGGTTACTCTTTCATTTAATTGTACTGGATTTTCCTGGGGAGATGGATTACATTCCCCTTAATCTATCATTCAAGACAGGACCTTCACGACTCTTCAGAACGGAGTCAACCATGTATCCATGGTCTTCATTCAATCTTGGAAAGTGTAATTATTGCCTCACATTTCACTCATAAGGGCCACGATATTGGGCCTCTAGTATACTTATACTCTTACATCATACATGTGCATTACTTGCACATTTCATATTATTCATACCTTACTGGTATGAATATCAGGATTCCTAATATGAAGCTTCTCAGTGCATTAAACTCATGCACCATTCATCATACTAGCTCACACCTTCTCCTCACGTGACCACTGACGGTGACCACGATCCGAACAAAAAGGCGCTTCGCATTTCGCGATTTCAGAATTCATGTTGCAAGGAACTCGGGTTCCTCAACCCCCAAAATCAGAAAACCCGAAAGACCGAGGCTAAGGTTTTCTCGGCTCTTTCATCCACATGACCCTTCGCTCAGAACTTGGGGTCAATTCTCAGACACGCGTCAGGATCCCGTATTTCGGCGAATCCGTGGACAATGCTCCATTGTTTCCCAAACTTCTGATCTATGCGGGCCCAACAATATAGATCCCATGGTCCAAATCTCTCTGGAAATCAACGGTCCTGATTAAATCGGGGATTTTCCTGGTGCGACTTTGGGAAGTTTACGCTTCCATTTTCCCAATAGACGAAACCTCGAAGTTCTAGATCAACGACTCTCGTTGATTCCAATCCAATGGATACTATTCCTCCTAAGCTTATGAGTGATGAGAGGTTATCGACCTTATCTTCCCCACTGATCAATTAGATCTAACGGTTCACGAAAGTTTGGTATTCCTCCCTTCGAGAATTCCACCGTCCATTCAGACTCTTTGATACCTAAAATGTTTGAAATTTCAGATCAGATCAACAGTCATCAACAGCTCGCCAACCAACGGTTGTGATTATGTCGCGATTTCACGTTTCACGACTTCGGGACTTCTATTATGAAGAACCTCGAATCCTTCGATCCCCAGAATCGCGAAATTCTCTCTGGATGATCAATGGTCCAATTCGCTCCTTGATCAATGGATATCATCTTTTTGCGAATTTCTCATTGTTTCTCCCAAGCCCTTTGGTTTTGCGAAATTCCGGTATCTCCCCGCAAATGACTAGTGTGCTACTTCTCTGAGATCGAACAACCCGAAATATTTAGGTTCTTTCTGAATGGATATTGACTCTTGATCCCATCCAATCTTCAAAATTCTTTTCAGAAGGATTTCACCCGCTATCTCTTCTGAGCTTTTAAGTTACTTACAGGACTAATCTCATAGTCCTAACTCATATGGGTGTTACCCCCTCTTTATGGAAACGACCAACAAGGGTCACTCTTGGGAATTAGCAACAGTCCCAAAGGACTCCTCAAATAGGTTATCCTCAATGTCGATTCTAACCATTATAGGTCAGGTAGATCTGACCCTACATATTTTCACCAGTCCTCTCAGTCATGAGGAATTATATGCTCAGGGTTTAGTCTCTTAATAATGCAGAAATCATAACTTTCTAAGGATCCTACCAATCCTTACCAGATTTCCCAAATCATGAAGGAGTTCTTCATTTGGGTCTTAATCCTTACCTAACCAGCCATCTCAATTGCAAGAGACTCTACCTGCTTTAGTAGGTAGCCATCGTCACACTAAAATAGAACAACTCAGTTCATGTCCCTTGTTTGGCTCGTGCAGCTTCATAGCACAATTTATTCCACCTCTATTATTCGCACTCAGATCTTATTAGTAATAATGATCAGTGCATACCTACTCCTATAAGAGTAGTTACCATTTTAACAGAGGCCACATTACAGTTTCATCCTGCAATCCTTCTCCTTAAAGAGAAAATGCAGATAACAATATCTTCTTATGCGGCTCGTACCTGAGCCCAAGCAGGCCAAGTGTTGTAACCATGCTCTGATACCAATTTGTAACACACCCACTACGACAACTAAGATTTTTCAGCTTTTTCTTCTTTTCTTCGAGGAACAGAATCCCTGAATTCCTATGGGGCCTGCTGCAGATCCTCCCTTCCTTTAAACTCCCCCATGTGATCATGGCTATGACCACAGGTCTTACCAAGAAGGCGCTTCTGGCTTTCGCAATTCTAGGAATCGCGATGCAAACGTTCCCCTATTCTCTATCTTTCAAAATACCAAAACCTGAAAGGGATCTAACAACTCATCGAATTTATCAATGACTTGGATTAAATCCTGGCACTCTACCTTTCGGGGTTTCGCATACCGGGATTTCGCGATCTATGAGGATGAGGGGTTCATGCCCTTCGATTTTTCCAGGTGTTGAAACACTGAAATCCTTATATCCATCAAGCTCATTTCAGGGTTTCGCAAGTTGGGATTTCGCAACTGGCGAGTACAAGGGAACTTACCCTTAGGTTTCCCAGGTACCGAAATGTCGAACACCAAACTCAAAACACGCTATACTATTTCGGGGATTCGCAAGTCAGGATTTCGCGTTTAGGGACTTCGCAAATCTTGTTTCTTTCCTTGTCCTCTCGTACTCCCGGTATCCGAAGTACCGAAGTACCGAAATCCCGGTCCTACTTCTCCTTAGCGAGATCAACGGCTCAAAGCCTCTCATGATCCAATGACACAGATGGATTTCTGGGTTTTTATGGGTCAAGAGTTCATAATTGTTACCTCTTGTTTTCCCGGTAATCGAATTACCGAACTCTCTCCTTTCAGGGATTTCCCCAAAACCTCGACCACGTGCACCTTTCAAGACTTCAGGATTTTGTGAATCCGCCGCGACCGAACTCTTGGTTCTTCAACCTCCTGGTATCTGAAACCCCGATGGGTTTGGATCTCTGCCATGTGTCCTCTGAAATGGACGATCCTAATCTTTTTGTTGTTTCATGTACCGAGAGTTTGAAACTCTTGGTACCAAGACCACAGCCTCCTCTACATCCCGAACTCTGAATAGCCGAAATGCCGAAATCCGGTGGCTCCACTCCTGTATCAGGATTTCGTGGACTGGGAGTTCGTGATGCAGCGACTCCACGACTTTATTCCTTCAACCTTCCGGTATCTGAAACCCCGATGGGTTTGGATCTCTGCCACGTGTCCTCTGAGATGGGCGGTTCTGATCCTTTTGGGACTTTGACGAGTCCTCACCTTTGTGTATGCGAGGCTTTAACCTCATGCAGCTTCTCATGGATCCAATGGCTATCATCTATCCATGCGAGATCTGACGGTAGTTGTAGCTCCTCCCTGAGCTCACGCTTTCTTCCTTTTTCCTTGGAAGATTTCAAAGTCTCAAAGGTCTCAGCCTTCGATCTTCTACTACAAGCCGGTTGTTGGGTCTTGTCAGCACTTATGAAAAGTGTTGTCCCTCCTGAGCTTTCTCAGCTATGAAGGAAATGAGAGCTTTGCACTCTTTCTCCTGGGCTTGACTCTTAGAAGAGTCTCCCGCACACCCCTTGCGCTCATTCATCAAGTCTAGGACTTGAATGAGTCTCGGTCTCTACTTGCCTCACAGGGGGCCTGTGCTTAACTACACTACCTCTCCTGAGCTTAACAAGATTCATCCTCCAAGGGACTCTGGATGACTAGGAAGGTTGGCATGTTTACATGAGACTATGCCTAAGGTCGACGAACTCACAGTTCGTGGCTCTAACTCAAGCCGCCACAGGACACAAGCATTTATGAGTACCAATCACATCCTATCCATATAATCTCTTACTAGCCTAATCATTCAGCCAAGCAGTAAGGAAAGAGATACAGTATATTCGTTCAAAAATCAAGCACAATTCTTGAAACATACACAGTATAACCAAATTCATGCCCAGTTACAGCTAAATTGCACAGAGTAAGAAAATGCTTACCTATTACAGGTTTTCGCCAACCAACTGACTGTGGGTGTTCATCCTTCCACCCGACCATAGGCACAGAGGCATTCATTCTTAGCACTCTAGCCACCCCCGTGCCAAGCCATGATATCACCAGGGGATCCTCACATTTTTCGAGGGTTCTCTCTCTCTGTTTCAGCTTCTGTTCGAGTCATGTTTTCTGCAACTTCGAGCTTTCTCTCTCAGTTATGGCCTCGGCGAGGTTTCTTAGATGCTCCCCGGCATCAAGCTTGCGGCCTCCAGTTCTAGACTCACTGGAGAGCTCTGCGCATCTCCCTTGCGAGCTTACCTATTCTCCTCTAGTGTCTGATGTCTACCTTTCGTGTCTCATGTCCCCCCTACTTTTTGACGGCTTCCCGACCTATCCTGTTCCTTTTGTCAGAAGGAAACTCAGGTCTGCAAGTCCCTGCAATACTTCAGACTGACAACCCATGTTTCCATTCATGGGGGTGGTTGGTGATTCAACCACTGGTCCTTTCTTCATTGACTACTTTCCTCTCCCCTAGTGATATCATGGTCAGTGATTTCAAGGATTCACCCCCACAGTCAGTTATTGGCAACTCAATTAATCATACATTTACATTTTCATCATGCCTTAGCATGGTAATTCCTATATTAGGATTAATTACAAATTTGGGGGAAATAGGGTGTTACATTCGATGACAAATCCAACATTTGCAAATGCTTGCAAGCCAACAATCCATCGGGGAATGGACCTTCGAAATGGTTTGAATGGAGTATCAAGTCTGTCATATTTTGAAGGCCACATATAGTAGAAGTCAAGCTTCCCGCAATTGAAGTCTTGGAGAGATTAACTTTTGTAACAACATTGAATTGAATATTACAAAATACTGCATTCCAACCACACGGGTTTTCATCAAACAAATTCCAATTGCTCAAAACATCATGTTTGTCATTTTCATCAAACGAATTCTAGTTGCTCAAAACATCATGTTTGTTAATCCAATCCATCTCTTTTATCTTCAGGAGAATTTTTCCTTCGTCAAAGATGGCATGGCATTGAAGGAGCAGTAGCGAGAGAATGAAAAAGGGGAGAGCTCTAAGCAATTTGGATCCAAAGGATGGAAACAAGCATAAGCGGGCCATAGTTGCTTGGTATTTTGGTTCGGTTGGGCTTTTCTTTACTATATATATAATAATAATAATAATAATAATAAGGTTACTACAAAACTCCGCTTTGTGTTATTCGATTGAAAGACTGGGTTTAATGATTAAAAACATGTTTTTTTTTTTTTTTCTAAAAGGTTGGGTGGAGTGGATCCCTTGTCCCACAAACTAGTGGATCTCATACACCAACCAATTTAGGAATAGTGTCAACTCAGTCTGTATATCTAATTGAGTGGGTTTAATGATTAAAAACATGTGTTTTTATCTAGAAGATTGGGTGTAGGAGATCCCTTCCACAAACCAGTGGATCTCATACACCAACCAATTTGGTATTTGGCTTGATCATGACCTTAAAATTAGTGATTGACTATAAACAATAAATGTAAAAATATAGTAATAGATGTGTGACTATTGAATAATGTTGATTTAACCATCATATAAACAATAAATCTTGACTGGTCTTGACTTAGACTTAGATTCTATAGATATAAAGTTATGGACTTATCATTTTAACAAGTGGATCAAATTGTATAAATTTTTCCAAAAAAAATTATTAGAATTAAACAAAAATGTGGGATAGTCGTTATAACAAGTACACCAAATTGCATATATTTTATATTTTTTCAAAAAAGATGGTTGGAAATGAACAAAAATGTAGGATATAAGGTGTTGTAAAGTTAAAGATTAATATTGATTTGTATAACAAGATAATTAAATTTATTATTTTTTCAACAAACTTCTTTGTTGGAACTAAATAAAAATGCAAATAGATTGCAAAGTTTTGATTAATATTTACTTGTCTCATATATATATAGTTTAAATTAAATAAAAAATAAGAATATATGTTTTAGGTTTTTTCCCTTCAAAGCTATTCAAAAATATCTGGCTTAAGATTATCTCATTTACAGTTATCCATTTAATCTTATTAAGATGGACTTGGACTTATTATATATGGGTTTTGTGTTTTATAAAAAAAAATTAATTAACCATCATACTTACTTTGAAAAAATAATAGAATTTTAAAACTAAACAAAAATGTGGGGTATATGTTCTAGATTTTCCATATTCAAAACCATTCAAAAATATACTAATTAAGATGATCTCATTTGCCTTTATCTCATCAACCTTATAAAAATGATGTGGAGTATATGTTCTAGATTTTCTAGATTCAAAATCATTCAAAAATATACTACCTTTATCTCATCAACCTTATAAAAATGATGTGGAGTATATGTTCTAGATTTTCTAGATTCAAAACCATTCAAAAATATACTAACTAAGATTATCTCATTTGCATGTATCTCATTAACCTTGAAAACATATATTTAATGAGATTATACAAATTTATTTTATCTAATTAATCTTATCAAAATGATAAACTATTATAATAAAATAAATGTTTCATTCTTATGATTTAGTTATTTGATAATTATATAATATTTGAAAGTTTTTTTTTTAATTATACATTATTTTAATTTTTACATGTAACTTTTAATTCTTTTAGATTAATTTTATATTTTTCAAATTAATTATTTAATATAATTTTTTATAAATATTTGATTATTGATTAAAAACATTTTCTTTTTCACTTTTATATTTTCATCCTTACACCTTTATTATTTCTTTCTCAACAAGGATATAGTAATCAAATTGTAGTGTATCCTATCCAACACAATTAATCAAAAAATTATAAATTTATGGTTATAATTAGGAACATTCTCTTCTTCATTTTCATCATTACAGCATGGCCAATAAGCAAAATTCAACTTTAAAATTTTAGTTGACAGAATAATTCAATAAGCAAAATTCAACTTTGAAATTTTAATTGACAGAATAGCCCATAAGCAAAATTCAACCTGCGCTATCCAAATCACTGAATTCTTACTCTCTGCTCGGCAAGTGCACCAATGTTGATACATAAAATCACGAGGTACGTTTAACCCCCTTCCTTGAGAAGAAAATTCCATTTCTTTCAATGATGGACATCTTAACTATTCTTTGTAAAACCTAAGAAAAATTCTCTGCATTCTAATTAGTCTTCTAATATTATTTTTTCTAAGCCCATGCAAAATGGAGAGTCTAAAATAGTTGTCCGTGTGAAAGACATTATGAAAACGTGTGCACAACACATCCCAGTTACAACACTAATGTATTTGTGCTTTCTTTTTAATTCTCTTTGCTCTCTTTTTAGTCCCTGCCCTTCTGGCTGCAAGGACTATTAGTAATCGGTTTGCAACGAGTTTGATTAAATTGGTAGGCAAAACAAAATATTTGTGCTTTTTTATCTTAAGTTTGGTTTCAAAACACTTGTAATCCTTTTTCTCAACCAGTAAATTATATCCACCTTTTTGGATTAACCAATTAACAACTTGTCTCTCTTATTTGGCCTCTTCCCAAGGTTGTATATTTTCTTTTTGGATTAACCAATTAACAACTTGTCTCTCTTATTTGGCCTCTTCCCAAGGTTGTATATTTTCTATATGGTTGATTTTGCTTGTTAGTCATCTAAAAGCATGTACCAATCACTTATCATCCACTAGGTGGCTTATTTCTTGTCTCCATTGCCAAATGCCCAATGTATTTCTTTGCTTAGTTCTAGTCTTATATATAGGATCACTAGCACAGTCACTCAAAACCATGGCTGATGAACGTCGAAAGGCAATGCCAAAGCTTCTTCCCGCAGGTTAATGTCTGGAATCCTAAATGCGCCAGAAAATGAAACGCACAACCAGAAAATGAGCGTCTAATGCATTCAAAAATACAAAAAAGTTATGAAGAGGAAATCACATTCATTGATTTGGGAAGAAGACTAAAAATATGCCAGCATCTTCAATGGTTAGCCATCCCATTAGAATTTTAGAAAATTTTAGATTAAAAAGTGATTAATTGTGCTCATTATCAATAGATATACGCCTTTCTATTTTAGAGAATTTTAGATTAAAAAGTGATTAATTGTGCTCATTATCAATAGATATACGCCTTTCTGCATAATGACGCAAGTTCATTAGCTACTCAATCAAGAGCTAGATCAATTTCTTATCACCTGGAGAAAGTGTTGGGTCAGAATCGACAAGATCTATTGTGCTAGTAGTTCTGGTGGGTCTCCTGCTACTTTCGCATGTTCGCTCTCCCCCGCCCTATGCTACTTCCACGCATGTTCTCTCTGCCCCGCCCTATGCTACTTCCACGCTACTTCCCCCTGTTCTCTCTGCCCCACCCTCTGCTCGACTTCTCGATGGTCCAATTCAATAAGTGTGAGAAGACGTCGGGCATGATGCTTCTAAGCTTGTGTCACCCCTCCGTTTTCAAGGGATAACCCAATAAGATAGGCATATTTCTTATCACCCTTACCTGCTCTTTCCATACTAGATCTCTTACCCATGGTTTGTAGCCTGATGGTCACCCTTCTACTGCTTTCTTTCCTTCTGACATGGATGGACGACCCTCTTGAACCATCGCACCTATTGAAGCATTTGTTTCAATTCTCAGCAAAGATGGAAAGAAAGATATATCAATTGCAAGTCCCGTAGCGGAGAATGGCAGGCCTTTCCCGCATGTAGCTCCGCCTTTGGTATGTGCATGAATGAATTAGTAATGGCATAGAGATACTGCAAGATACTATGAATCTAACAAGTCATAGAATTCAAATTTTTTTTTAGTATTCAAGAGATTGGAGAAAGAGAAAAGAGAAATACCTGCTCTAGTTGTAGTTGTTAGGGTTGTTCGATTGGAACTGCTCCAGTCGCAGCAGATTAAATCCCAACATAACACCAATGAGATCATTTGCATCCTAAGGCTCAAGACCGATTTGCTAAAAAAAAGAGACCTGATGGGATGGTTGAGTACGCATCCCCATGAGGATGTGTGGAGGCCTCGTAAATTTTGTGTAGTGATACTGGCTTTTCCGCCATTGTCAAACACTAGAAATCCGTTTTCTCACACAAAATTACCCATTCTAACAAAGAGCCCTAGATAGCGCAAAAACAAGGTAGGTTTTTAAACAAAATATGGAATACCCAAGAGTCGAATACCTTTGACAAAGAAGGGAAAAAAAGGTTTTGAACTCTTTACTCTTGTACAACGTTTCACCGTGAGCATCCAACTTTGAAGCTGGATAAAATCAAGATCTCGCCAAACAACAGAAAAACAAAACTAGATAGAGCTAGGAGTAAAGGCAACCGTGTTAAGACATATTCGTCCAGCCTAGTTGCAATGTCTCCTGCTAACACAAGCTTCTTACTCCATCAACTCAGTCTGCCATCCTAGTTCAGCAAGCTATCTTCCTCCCAACTGCTCTATGCTCTATAGTTGTTTATTTCTACGAGGTACATGAGGCAAAATATTAACATTTACGTGTCAACATAACTAACCAGCTAACCATTTATGTGTCATGTCTAATATCTCTCCTTCAAAGCATATGCTCGTGTATGTGTAACTTGCATGTCCCAGCAGCAACAATATATAGTTTACACTTGGCATGGGTGGTAAATGAAAACCGAGTATAGCACACATACCTTCCGGCGGACCTTCATCTCAGGTTAAATCTCAAGAGGAGACACAAGATGGTCTAATCTATAAAACATCTTACTGAAAATTAATCCGAAGAGCCATAGAATCTGGAAAAATTAATTAGTCTCTCTAGCGCAAAGTTACATCTAAATTCAACGGATAGAAATTATGTCCAAGCACCAAGGGTCAAGGCATGAAATATCCAGGAAAAATTTCCATTTTTCTGCAGTGGCACTCACCGTCAGGACCTCCTTCATGGTGATCTGGGCACTAGCTGCAGCCATGGCACAGGAGCCAGAAATCCTGGATCTCGAACTGCAATTCCTCAAACGAAAAAAAGAAAAAACCCAAATTCCAATCTCCAATTCCACTAAAAAACCTAGAACAACCAATCTACCAAAAACCTGTCTATATTCAATCAAACATTGCAATACTGAGCTCAGAAAAATTCAAGGTGAACAAAACCGATACTAATTCTTATTTAAAATTTCCCACAACATGGCAATTACAAAAAAAACTTCAGCACTCAACTCTATGAGTGAATGCTCTTGACGATGAAGATATAAATAAAGTTTGAATTAATTTTCTATTAATTTGAAACCAAAATTCTAATTATTATTTAAGGTTGTTTTACTTTTGACAAGATGATTGTGGCTATTAGACTCTACATAATCCATTTTCTATTTATGCATTAGAGTTTTATGTAATCCAGTTTCTATTTATGCAATAGAGTTTTATGTAGTTTAATCCATTTTCTATTTACATTGAAACCGATACCTAAATCGATTAGTTTTTCCAGGGGTTATATTGTAACATTGACAACTTATTTGTTTTCTTCCTTCTTCTCAGCAAACAATAATTGTTGCTAGTTAAACCATCGGTTCTGCAACCAGCTTTTGTCTCTACTATTGTTTGTCTTTGCTTCTGCTTTATTTAATGTTAAAACTGTAACTATTGAATTAATTACTTTCTTTGTTGTTGAACCTACTTCTTTTTTCTCGTTTAAGGAAACAGACAGCTTGGTACGCACTCACTTCCTTATCATAGAAATATCGCTCACTCACTTTCTGCCTTGGCAGGGACTTGCTGCTCTGCAACTATCCTTGTTTATTCTATTTTCTCTATTTCCCACAATAAGACTCAGGGTCTATTGAAAAGGTTTTGAGGTGTTAGTATTTGTGCATAATACTCTAATTGATATGTATTTGTGTATTATGTATTTGTGCATAATACTCTAATTGATAAGTTTTGAGGTGCTAGTATTTTTTTTAGTATGAGGTTTGATTGATCATAGTATATTATTATTGATTTTAATAAAATGAATAAATCCCCATAAAATCAATACCATAGTAATTAAGTATATTGAAACATGTGTAACATAATAACTAATCAACTTCTTAATTGTTAATTTATATGATTTCACCATCACATTGTCTAATTTTTTAAGAAAATTCAGTGTTTTACTTTTGATCTAACAGTTAGACATATAATCAAACCTTTATTTCAAAGAAAATGCTAGTAATAAGTGTCATGAAAATAGCATGGCTACGTTGTGTTTTGCTTGGAATTCTCTTGCAGTGACATCATTGAATATTCTCATTGTAGCGAAACCTACCCATTATTTCAGACTCAACTCTTGGACCCTTGCTAGTAAATAATGGTGTGTTACTTTGTTGCTACTACCTTGTTGAACAACTTGATCATCAACCTCTCTTAGAAGGAAAGAAATGTCAAATTTCATATAATTGAACAAGACTAGGTTGAGACAATAGATGCAAGTTGTTGTTCAAAGTATACAATAGATGTACTCTGTCTTTTGATAGTTTTCTCATTAAGAAGGATACATATAATGCTTCTAATTTTAGTTTGTATCATATTAAAATATTTTCACCCTGCCTTACTAATGTGAGACAACCCATGCATTACACGGGAAGTTTCCACCTCCTCCATTGATGATGCATCACTCTATTCCAATGGAGATATGTGTTTTAACTTCATGCACAGATGAGGGAGGAGGCTTTGCTAGAACCTTCGAAGATACCATGTTTGGATATGTCAAGGGAAATCTAGAAGGCACAAGAGAAGGAGGACCACCAATGACAACATCAATGGTTCTTAAAACCGAAATTCCCAATTTTTTCTATTTAAAGTTTTCATTTGATAGACTATCCAGTCTAATAAAAAATATTTCCCTATCTCATTGAGCACTTGTTGGGTGAAGGACTATGGAGAATATAACAATAACAAGAAAGGAGATTACACCAAATGGTATGGAGTTGATAATTGCATCTAATTGATAGTTGTGTTTACCGTTGGAATATTATTTACGTTTTTTGAAATACTCTTTTTATGTCTAATGTTTATTAAATAAATATATGCAGACCTTAGCTCAATCCACACAGTGAAAATCTATCCAAGTGTGTATAATTAGATCGCTAGATGGATTTCAAGTTACTTGGTATACTTATAGGGCACTCGGCCTGTAGTCCTGTCAAAATTTTCTTTTGATTTCTATTAGAAGGTAAATCAACAAAATCTACAAATAATTCCTCAATCTACTATTGAGCCCATGCTCGCCAACCATGATCTAATCATTATCACATTGCTATGCATTTCTCCTGTAGGAGGTCTTCAAAGAAATATGGTTGATATGACACTTTTACATATGGTGTTAGCAAGTATACTATCAATTTATTTTTCAATCTTTTTTCAACTAGTTTTTTCATATAAAATAATAAAAGAAGGTTTTTCACATAAGACAACACACTTGGAAAAGAAACAAATGAAGTAATATGACAATAAAAATAATTAATTAAGGCAATTAATAAAAAGAAAATAGGAGCTAACTAATATACCAATATAGTTCCAATCCTTAGATCAGTAAAGGTGAATCACTAAATTAACATCTACAGGCAAATTAATGGAGAAAATTATGAAATTGTGTCTATTCTTCTAGCTTCGAAGTATTTTTGGTTCATAAACTTACTTTGAAGTAATTATTGTTCATAAAATTGGTACAATGTTGTTAGGGACTTAACCTCCCTAACCCCTAACGTAGGTAGAATAATATAATTCCATGTAATAAAGGCCAATATTAATAAGGCCTAGCAATAAGGAAAAACAAGTCAAATGTAATAAGACCTAATAGAATCTTTCGCTTCTAGAATGATCTTCCCCTAGATTGTTCTTTTGGATAGATAGATTTAGTATAAATAGGAGTAGAGGGTATGAGAAATATTGTCTTGGAGATTATTGTAATAGAGCTCTACTCTGCTGGAGGTTGCCCCCTCGAAGAGGCAAGTGAACATTGCTATAATTAATCAAGGTGCCCTTTCTGGTGTTATTCTGGTATTATTCTAGTGTTATTATGGTATTATTCTGGTATTACCTCTAGTGTTGTTCTGGTTATATGATTGTTGCTCTGTCGTTTCTATGCTAAAATATTTATGTTCTACATACTATTTTATATCTTGAATACTACAAGTGGTATCCGAGCAACTTCCTCGGCAGAAAATTGTGGGTTAAATTTTTTTGGTAGAGACATATTCCAGCATCTTAAAGCTACAAAGATCTGTCATCCAACGCATAAATCCGTAGTCGAGGAATCATACACATAGGAACTACAAGTGGTTTTTAAGCACACATCTGTTTTCCACCCTTGTAACCCTTGTTGGTACCCCTTCAAGTGGTAGCGCATCAAACAACACATGTATACAGATCGACCTAGATATCCTGAAGCTCTTCATAGATAAATCGATCGTTCGCCTAACTGCTATAGTGCCATCGAGAACAAAGGGCATGGCCTAACCTCCTTAGTTGGTGCCCTGAGATATTGGGCCTAGTACTACTATTGGACCCCGCACATATATTAGAGAGCTATAGCACATGGAAAACCCTTGTTTGTAGAAACCATGAATATCCTACCCCTGGGGACAGAAATAAAAATAGAACAGACAAGATCTATTTCCACACAACTATGCCTTCTGCATTCTAGTTGCGAAATTACTACACATTTCTTCCTGTTAAGAATTTAGGCATTTTGTCACTGCAGTATTATTCAGGCTGGAGTATAACTCCACAAGAGTTAAAAAAAAAAAGTACAGTGGTCTCGCCGACACACTTATTTGGGAGCTATCCCACTAGGTTCCTCTCTTCGCCCCGATTCCAGTGATACCTATCATTTTTAACACAATTGTTTTGTGGACCCGACCCTTCTCTAACACCCTTATTTGGCCCCTATCCTATTGGATCACCCTTTTCTCCCTGATTGCAATTGTATCTATCATTTGATACCCTTCTTCTCAGTGGTCCCACCCACCCCTCCAGACCCCTTTTGTTTCCCCTATACCATTTTCCTGCCCATTTTTCCAAATGGCTACCACACAAGCCCAAGAACTCAATACCTTGATTGCTAACACCCAACAGAATAAGGAAGACATCAAGAATATCAATGACAACCTTAAAATATTTAGGGAATGATTTATCAGTGGCCTCAAAGATAAAATTTGTGCCCATGTTCTCATGGCATGCCCCCAAAATTGGTTGGAAGCTACTCAACAAGCCAAGGAAGCACAACAGATTGTATCCTCCCAGACCCACAAAAAAAAAATCCCCCCTCGCCTTAAACCCACCAATTATGCCCCTCCTACAACTCCCCTAAAGATCCATAAATTAACCAGTGCTGAAATGGTTGAACATCAACTCAAGGGTCTTTGTTATGATTGTGATGACAAATATTTTCCCCGGCAAAAGTGTAAGGAACAAAATTTTTTAATGGCTGTGACTGAGGATATTTCTGAAGAAGATGTTGGTGTCCCACCTGTGGAGGAACTACCACCATCATCTGATATGACCCCACCCTCTAATCCACCATACGTTGACCCGGTGATTTCACTTAATTCCTTCATTGGCTTCTCTACTTCTTAGACTCTCAAATTAATTGGTTACATCAAAAATAGGAAAGTCATCATCCTTGTGGGCAGTGGTAGCACCCATAATTTTAATCATCGCCACATTGCCCAAGAAGTCAATTGTTACATATGTGCCGTCAATAATTTTCAAATCATGATTACCAATGGTGGTTCCATGAAATGTGGGGGACGATGTGAAAATGTGTGACTCCAAATTGGTCAGTATCACTTGAAATCCCATATGTTTGCTATAGACATGGGTGGTTGTGAAATTTTTCTTGGTGTCGAATGGTTATGCACTCTAGGCCCCATTCTCATGAATTTTAAGGACTTAACCATGCAATTCCACCAGGAGGGACAATAATATAAGTTCCAAGGCATCACATCAGGCTCCTCTGAGATCATCAGTTCCCATCGTATGGAAAAGCTCCTCAAAAAAGGTCATTCTGGCATTATAGCCCAACTCCACTCCATTCATGTTGTTGAGACACCTTGTGTGCACCCCGACCTCCAATCTATCCTCTCCCACCACCAAGTTGTTTTTACCACTCCCAAAGAAATCCCCCCTTCCCGTGGAGTCCGTGATCATTCCACCCTTCTCATCCCAGGAAGTCTTCCTCCCAATGTTCTGCCTTATCATCATTCCTTTGCCTAGAAGAATGAAATTGAGAAAATTGTTCATGAATTGCTAGAAGCAGGTGTTATCCATCCTAGTACTAGCCCCTATTCTTCCCTTATGGTCATGGTACTCAAGAAAGAAGGTACTTGATGCATGTGTCCTAATTTTCATGCCCTCAAAAAAATCACAATCAAAGACAAATTTCCCATTCCTATCATTGATGACCTCTTGGATGAATTGAGTGGTGCTCAGTACTTCACCAAACTGGATCTACATTATGGCTACCACCAGATATGTATGAAAGAAGAAGACATTCCCAAGAATGCATTTTGCACTCATGAGGTCATTATGAATTCTTAGTAATGCCCTTTGGATCATGTAATGCTCCTTCCACTTTCCAAAGTCTTATGAATAATGTCTTTCATCCTTTTCTTCGTCATTTTGTATTAGTTTTCTTTGATGATATTCTCATCTATAGTAAAACTTGGCCATCCATCTGTCCCATGTGAATCAAGTTCTCCATCTACTCTCTAAGCACAAACTTTTTCTCAAACAATCTAAATGTGCCTTTGGTGCCTTAGAAGTGGAATACTTGGGTCATATTGTTGGCAAGGATGGTGTCTGAGTGGATCCTAAGAAAATTGAATCTATGCAGGATTGGCCTTGCCCTAAAACTCTTAAGAGCTTGCATGGTTTTATGGACTTAACGGCCTATTATAGGAAGTTTGTTCAGAATTATAGAAAAATTGCAACTCCTCTCACTTCTCTCCTTAAAAAGAATGCTTTCACTTGGACTTCAGCTACGGATCATGCTTTCCAAGCCTTGAAATATGCTATGTGATCAACCCCTGTCCTAGCACTTTCATACTTCACAAAGATATTCGTATTAGAATGTGATGCTTATGGGAAAGGAATTAGAGCCGTCCTCATGCAAGATGGTAGGCCTTCACTAGAAAACATCTTTCAGAGCGGCATTTGGGCCAATCCAGTTATGAAAAGGAAATGTTATCTATTTTGCTTGATGTGGATCTTTGGCATCCGTATTTATTGGTTCAGTGATTCCAAATCAAAACTGATCACCAGAGTCTCAAGTATTTCCTGGAACAACGAATTTCATCCCCGATGCAACAAAAATGGGTGACCAAGATATTTGGCTGTGATTATGAGATAATTTACAAGAAGAGCGAGGAAAATGTGGTGGTCGATGCTCTTTCCCAGAAATATGAAGAATATGGGTCCCTTTTCTCCCTCTCCTTCATTGTACCAGATTGGCTCCAAGCTATTCGTCAGCAATGGCTGCAAGACCCCAAAATTTCTAGCATGCTCCACAAATTGCAACACAATTCTTCAGTTTTTCCAGGGTACTCTTGGCACAATGAAGAGATTTGCTACAAAGGCCATTTGTATTTATGTAATCAATCAAAACTTAAATCCACAGTGCTTTTTGAACTTCATGCCTCACCCATAGTACGACATTCAGGGTTTACCAAAACCTATGAATGAGTCAAACGTTCTTTTTTCTGGGATGGTATGAAACAGGAAGTCTGCACCTTTATGGCTGAATGTGAGGTCTATCAAAACAACAAGGGAGAAATTTTCAAAGCTTCGGGCACACTCCAACCGCTTCTGATTCCCCCTGCTATTTGGCTAGATATTTCTATGGATTTCATTGTGGGATTACATAAATCAGGAAATAAGTTGGTCATCATGGTGGGCATAGATCATCTCTCCAAATATGCTCATTTTTATGCTCTTTAACACCCATTCAAAGCTTCCATAGTGGCTCAAATCTTCAAGCTTCATGGCATGCCTAATTCTGTTGTCTCTGACAGAGACCCCACTTTCACCAGAAATTTCTGGCAAGAATTGTTCAAGCTACAGGGCACCCAATTGCATCTCAACACTGCCTATCACCCCGAGACGGATGGCCAAACTGAAGTTGTCAACAAATGTTTGGAAACATATTTGAGGTTTTTTTCATCTAAGTGGAAAAATCGGTGGGATCAATGGTTACCCCTAGATGAATGGTTGTACAACACATCTTACCATACAGCTACTCGCATGACTCCTTTTGAAGAAGTCTATGGCCAAAATCCCCCATCGATTCTCTCATATATGCCAAGGGTCTTGAAGGTTCAGGAGGTTGAAAAAAATCTTACAGTCTGAGAGGTTATTCTTCATGCCCTCAAAGACAATTTAGTCATGGCTCAGAATCACATGAAGCAACAAGCAGGTCAAGGTCATTCCGAACAACATTTTGTTGAAGGGGACCAGGTGTTTCTTTGACTACAACCTTATAAGCAGACTTCACTCAAAGTTGAACATTGTCAAAAACTTATGCCCAAATTTTATGATCCTTATACAGTGTTCAAGCGTGTGGGATCAGTGGCCTATCAGTTAGCTCTACCCAATTAATCGAATCTCCATCATGTTTTTCATGTTTCCTGCTTAAAGAAGATGATTGGAACTAAGTGACAAAATCAAACTAGTCTCCCTGAGTTGGATGAAGAAGGTTCCATATGGTTGCAGCCACAAGCAATCTTGGCCCAATGAGAGCTTCATCTCTGTCAGTGCACCACCAAGGAAGTCTTAGTCCATTGGAAATATACAACTCCAGAAGATGCCACCAGGGAGTCGACCATCATTCTACAACAATTTCCTCATCTTAAGCCTTGAGGACAAGGTTGTTCTTCAAGGGGGAGGGCATGTTAGGGACCTAACCTCCCTAACCCCTCACGTACGTAGAATAATATAATTCCATGTAATAAAGGCCAATATTAATAAGGCCTAGCAATAAGGAAGAATAAGTCAAATGTAAGAAGACCTAATAGAAGCTTCCGCTTCTAGAAGGATCTTCCTCTAGATTGTTCTTTTGGATAGATAGATTTAGTATAAATAGGAGTAGAGGGTATGAGAAATCTTGTCTTGGAGATTATTGCAATAGAGCTCTACTCTGCTGGAGGGTGCCCCCTCGAAGAGGCTAGTGAACATTGCTATCATTAATCAAGGTGCTCTTTCTTGTGTTATTCTGGTATTATTCTAGTGTTGTTCTGGTTATATCATTGTTTCTCTGCCATTTCTATGCTAAAATATTTATGTTCTGCATACTATTTTATATCTAGAATACTATAAGTGGTATCAGAGAACCTTCCTCGGCAGAAAATTGTGGGTTAATTTTTTTTTTTTCCAGGGTAGAGATGTATTCTGATGTCTTAAAGCTACAGAGATCTGTCGTTCAACGCATAAATCTACGGTCAGGAAAACATACATGCAGGAACTACAAGTGTTTTTTAAGCACACATATGTTGGCCACCCTTGTAACCCTTGTTGGTACCCCTTCGAGTGGTAGCGCATCAGACAACACATGTATACGGATCGACCTAGATATCATGAAGCCCTCCATAGATACATCAATCGATCGCCTGACTGTTATAGTGCCACTGAGAAAAACACTTGGGAAGATACTCTCTAATACCTAGGTAGTCAGGTAGATGGCTAAGGGCACGGTCTAGCCTCCTTAATTCGTGCCCTGAGATATTGGGTTGAGTACTACTGTTGGACCCCGCACATATATCAGAGAGTTATAACATATGTAAAACTCTTGTCTATAGAAACCCTGAATATCCTACCCTTGGGGATGGAAACAAAAATAGAACAGATAAGATCTATTGCCACACAACTGTTCCTTATGCATTATGGTAGAGAAATTACTACACATTTCTTCATGTTAGGCATTTGGGCATTTTATCACTGTAGTATTATTCAGGTCGGAGTATAATTCCGCAGGAGTTAAAAAAAAAGTATAGTGATCCCGTCGACACACTTATTTGGGACTTATCCCACTGGGTTCCTCTCTTCACCCTGTTTCCAGTGATACCTATCATTTTTAACACAATTTTTTTGTGGACCTGACTCTTCTCCAACACCCTTATTTGGCTCCTATCCCATTGGATCCCCCTTTTTGCCCTGATCACAGTTGTACCTATCATTTGACACCCTTCTTCTCAATGGTCCCACCCACCCCTCCAGACCCCTTTTGTTTCCTCTATACCATTTGTCTGCCCATTTTTCCAAATGGATATTGCACAAGCCCAAGAACTCAATACCTTGATTGCTGCACCCACGAGAACAAGGAAGAAATCAAGAATATCAATGAAAACCTTAGCTCACTCAATTCAGCTATTCAGGTCCTCCAGGAACAATGTTCCTACATCAAAGACCTCAAAGACCTCAAAGCCACCATTGAACACTTCATGGGTCATTCCTAGAACCCTTCCTCTTCTGAACAACCATCTTATCAGGATGACCATGACTCTTCACATTACCAAGGTACTCATACTACCCATTTTTCTCGAGATCTCTGCCCTCCCATAATTGAGGTGGACAAATTTGATGGATCGGATCCCACATGTTGGGTCACCCAAATGGAACATTATTTCTCTTTGCATGGCATTACTGATGATTTAGCCAAGCTTCATTATGGTGTCCTACATCTAGATCCATAACGATGGAAATGGTGGCAATGGAGAAAAAAGGCACGCCAAGGGTATGTTGCTTGGACACAATTTGTGGCCAAACTTTATGACTGATTTGACTCTGACACCCACCATAGGCCATTTGACCAAGTTAAAGTAGTTTGGGAAAGTGGAAGACTTATTGCCGCATTTGAGCACTTGGATTTCATAATGGAGGGCATGTCATATGCTTCCTTTAGGGAATTCTTTATCAATGGCCTCAAAGATGAAATTTGTTCCCATGTTCTCATGGCACGCCCCTAGACATGGTTGGAAGATACTCAACGAGTCAAGGAAGCACAACAAATTGTATCCTCCCAGACTCGCAAAACCTCCTTTCCTCCTTGCCCTAAACCCACCAATTATTCCCCTCCTGCAACTCCCATTAAGATCCATAAATTAACCAGGGCTGAAATGGTTGAACGTCAACTCAAGGGTCTTTGTTATAATTGTGATGACAAATATTTTCCCGAGCACAAGTGTAAGGAACACAAGATTTTTATGGCTGTGACTAAGGATATTTATGAAAAATATGTTGTTGTTCCACCTATGGAGGATATTTCAAAGATGCTCCCCCATTCACCCATATGAAACCAATCTATAAATTTTATCTTAAGGGTAAATATTGGGACAAAAGCCTTTGATGGAAAATGGGTGCAAGAGGCTAACCCGTCGGGATATTGAATAGGTCTGCTGGCAGCGAGTACCATCTTGTCGTATAACTAGGCAAACCCATCAGGGTACTGAACAGGCTCGTGGACAATGGGGCATTCTGCCTGGGAAGGATATTTCTTAGATGTCAAAATTACCCCATCGGAGTACTGAACATGCTTGCTGGAAATGGGTTCTGATTTTGATGTCTTTCATTATGCCTAATCTATATTTGTATGTATGAACAATATACTTGTGTAAATCGTTAAGAAGAAGTATGCATGGTTGAACAAAAGGATAATGAACCTCATCTAATTGCCATTTGAGAATGTCCATAAGATGGTCTTAAGACCCCTTCATTCATACCCAGGATGGAATTGTCCTAGAGGCGGGACCCATAAGTGTAGGAGTCTAATAAATTAAAATGCGAACTTTATCAATATCACTTGAATGACATAGATTCTTTGAGAAATTAAACAGGGATGACTGGTTTCCTATTGGTTTCTCATTTATCAAAGACCACTTATCTCCTCATGTTTTCTTGTTCAAGGATGAGAGGAAAAAGCCCTCATCATAATTCACA
Organism: Picea mariana; assembly: GCA_032191745.1. NCBI lineage: Eukaryota > Viridiplantae > Streptophyta > Pinopsida > Pinales > Pinaceae > Picea > Picea mariana. The sequence continues at coordinate 35,982 of JASDQU010739177.1, forward strand.
TGGTTTTTTGAGCATACAACTGTTAATGATTGATGAAATCATATGTAATAAGTAATTTAGAAATTTTCTTTATGCTTGTAATATTTTAATATAAATTTCATTTCTGAATTTACAAGCATGAATAAAGTTTAATTTTTGGTCATTTCTTTAAGAATGGCATCAATGTATATTTCTTCTCTCATAATAACAGTATTGGTTTAATTTCTTTTAGATTTTTTTGTTCCGGTACTGCTAGTACAGAAACCAGTAGGTTCTTGTACTAACAATACAAAAATTTAAATCTTTTTCGAGGGTACTTTTTGCAGGCTATTTTTAGCAGATCTCAGCTCTGGCATACTTCATTTCTCTCCTTCAGTCAACATGCATCGATTGCACATAGTCCTCTTTCAGCTTGAAACAATTTGGTATGATAATAAGAGTTTGCATGAGGGCATGCAAACCAACAGGCATGGGGGAGAGAGAGACATAAGGAATCTTAACAGATCAACATTCATCAACTCTCTCCTAGATATCCATCAGTTCTCAACCTTTCTCGACTTCATCTTCAAATTTTAGCAGTCTACATCATGATTTTACAGACATTTCATTATGTTCTGCATAGTTTACACTTCAACACATTAGAATTCAAAGCAAGGGTAACTTGAGGTTTCGATATGTGCATTGTCCATGTTCTGGTACCAGAAGGTTCTACAGTCAACCGGTACCTACACAGTCATCCGGTACCCACACTCCATGTCATCCAATACTCTACAGTGATCCGGTACTACCTTTGCGTTTATACGGTACCATCTCTCTGCCTCTTCTGATACCAACTTCATCCGGTACCAGATTGCACCTATTCTGGTAGTATCTCCATCTGATACTACCATCGCGATGGCCCAGTACCCATATTCATGACTATGTTCATCCGGTACTAAACCCCTGCCTACAAGATTTCGGTACCAACTGTTCTAATCCGGTACCAACTGTGTTAATCTGGTACTAGAAATAATTCAAAATTTTGGAACGATTCTAGAGGAAAATCGGGTACATGGGTTTTGTTCAGAATGGTGTTTTCATGTGAACTTCTATGACAGAATTCACCCATATCGCACGTGTGGACCTCCAACTCAAGGGGAATGATTCTGCCAAAATTAGCAACAAAACTCAAACTGCCAACTTGCGCCTCGATTTCCATGCACATGGGATCATATCTTGCAAAACCAAAAAATGGGTTTTTAGAAATATCATCTAGCTACAGAACCCATAAGCTATTTTCTAAATTTCGAGTTGGTTGGGAAGATATGGGTGGATCCATAACTCGAATCTGCCCAAATTGCAATAAAACCCAGATTTTTGAGGATTTTATCTAAAAATGTAATATTTGAAATCTAAGCATTGGGATTCGGTCCCATCCACTCCTCAATGATTATTCATGTATAAATAAGTCTCATAGGTCTATGCTAAAGAGCCATGATTTTCATGAAGTTTTTGTAAGTGAGAGATTTGTTTTTGTGAGAAAGCTTTAAGGAGTTGGTTGTCATATAAAAACAGAGTTCAATGATTAAATGAAAAGATGATTGTTGTTGATCTATTGTGAATCTCCTTGGCTTGATCTGATCTTTCTCAGCAGTGCTAGCCACCTGGGAAGGGCCCCTCAGTGTGGGTAAGCATTGCTATGTTCTTTTTATTTAGTTTTAGTCCATTATATTTTCATTTTATTTTATGGTGTGCTTTCTAACTAGTTTTCTCTTTAATTGTAGTTTTGGTTTTTTTTTCAATACTAATAAGATTCAAGCTTCATTCTTCATATATGTGCAACTTTATTCCAATTTTATAACGTCGCTTTGTTGTTTTACACAACTGAAGTTTTTTGGCTCTTTTGAACATTGTTGACACTTGATTCATGTGACAATTATATAATCCATTTCTGCATTGTCTTGGTGCCAAGAATATGGTTTGCATAAAAAATATGTTTGTGGTATCATTGCTTGAAGAGCTTATCATTATTTGCACCTTTGTCATATGACAAAACTCTGCTCTCGGTAACATTTATAAAATCACTTTTGGGTTCAAGTTCAAGTTCTGGATAAGATAATTCTTATTGACATTTATTTGTCTTATTATCACAAACGTATAACACATGTACCTTGAAGCCTGATATAATCATGTGATTCTTAAATATTGTTGCATGCACTGATATGCAGAGTATGTGGGCATCCATTGAACACGGAAAATACCGAGTGCATTTCTCATTGGTCAATCTTGTCAATAATCGGATATTCATTATTCTTTTATGCATTTTCATGTAGAGTCCACTCTTATTGTTGACACTTGTAATCATTTGAAGAATTGTTCTTGAGATCCAATTTTAGATTAATTTTGCTTATTGGTCATTATTAGTTTGCTTTCATTGTGATTTGGATTTCCCATTAGTTTATTTCTTGTCATTTCAAGTCACTTCCGTTTGGTTGTTTCTTTCATTGCATTTAAGTGTGGATCTGCTATAGGAAATAATCATTGAAGGACAGAAAAACTTAAGTATGCTACTCAATATTAATCACATGAACATCACCATGAGTGCATGAAAGATTGTGATCTAAGCCTTTATAGCACTAAGTTATTCCTATGTCCCAGTGATGAATCCTTAGTGTTAATTTCCCACAGTGTGGGTTTGAAGATTTTTTTTCCAACTTTAGATTAGGTTAGACTAGGCTCTGATCCTGCGTTTCCTGCGCCTGCACCTCAAAGATTACGAGCCCCGGATGATAATTAAATGTGGGAATTAATAGTGCATATATTTAGCCCCAACACCACCTATGGAGGAACTACCACCACCATCTGATCTGACCCCACCCTCTGATCCACCATACGTTGACCTAGTGATTTCACTTAATGCCCTCATTGGCTTCTCTGCTTCCCAGACTCTCAAATTAATTGGTTACATAAAAAATAAGAAAGTCATAATCCTTGTGGACAGTGGTAGCACCCATAATTTTATTCATATCCACATTTCCCAAGAAGTCAATTGTTACATTCGTGCCATCAATAATTTTCAAATCATGATTGCCAATGGAGGTTCCATGAAATGTGGGGGACGATGTGAAAATTGCAACTCCAAATTGGTCAGGATCACCTGAAATCCCATATGTTTTTTATAGACATCGGTAGGTTTAGTTTATCTTTATATATATATAACTGATTGAAAGATAGAAAGGCCCACCCTCTATGGATGTACAATTATTGACTAATATGGACTTGTCATTGTAAGAAGCCTATCAAATTGTATAATTTTTTCCACAAAGACTAGACTATCGATAGAAATAAATAAATATCAAATTGTATAATTTTTTCTAAAAGTTTAATTCCTCCAAGTGACATGTGGAACTTTTATTCAATAAGTTAGCTCAAGTGGACGAGTGTCCTTGTTTGCTAGAATGACATGAAATTCAGGGTGAAATCCCTAGCCAAGAGCTATTGATAGAAATAATGGCTATTGGTAGAAATAAACAAAAATGTAGGATACATAGAATTGTAAAGTTATTGAGTTTTCATTATAACAAACACATCAAATTGCTTATATTTTATATTTTTCCAAAACAAGATTGTTGGAAACAAACAAAAATGTAGAGTATGTGGTGTTATAAAGTTAAGGATTAATATTGACTTGTCTTTTACCCTCAAATTGCATATATTTTTTAAAAAGAAGAATAGTGGAAATGAACAAAAATGTAGTACATGGGTTTGTAAAGTCATTAATTATTAATTAATATTGATATGTGAGTATAACAAGTTAATCAAATTAATAAGATTGTTGGAACAAAATAAAAATGCAAGTTACATGAGATTGTAAAGTTATTGATTAATATTAACATTTTATATAACAACTCAATAATATTACATATTTTTAAAAAAATTGTTAAAATTAAATAAAAATGTAGAATATATGTTTTAGATTTTCTCCATTCAAAATTATTTAAATTTTTTTTTATTAAAATTATCTAATTTATCTTATTAATCTTATCAAGATAAACTTATATTTTATAAATCAAAAATCAAACAACCATCATACTTTGAAAAAATAGAATTTTAAAACTAAACAAAAATGTAAAGTATATGTTCTAGATTTTTCACATTCAAAAAATAAAATAAAAATACATTAACTAAGATTATCTCATTAACCTTGTCAAGATGATGTGGAGTATATGTTTTAGATTTTCTATATTAAGATTATATCATTTGTCTTTATCTCATCAACCTTATCAAGATAGACTTGATAAGGTTCAAAACCATTCAAAAACATACTCACTATGGTTATCTCATTTATCTTTATTTCATCAATAATATCAAAGATAGGCTCCTTATCTATAGGTTTTATGGATCTTGTGGTTTATTAGAAATTTTTAACAAACCATCATACTTATCTTGATTAACCTTGAAGACATATCTTTAATGAAATTATACAAATTTATTTTATTTAATTAACCTTGTCAAAATGATAGACTATTATAATAAAATAAGTGCTTCATTCTTATAATGTAGTTATTTGATAATCATATAGTATTTTTAAAAAATTATACACTATTTTAATTTTACATATAACTTTCAATTAATCATCTTTTATAAGTGTTTATATTAATTTCAGATTCTTCAAATTAATTATTCAATACAACTTTTATAAATTTATGGTTATTGATTAGAAACATTCTCTTCTTCACTTTTACATTTCCATTCTTACACCTTTATTATTTCTTTCTCAACAAAAATATAATAATAAGAATATAATAATAAGAATTGTATGAGATCCTATCCAACACAATTAATTGACTCTTCAATTGTTAATTTACCATAAATTTATGGTTATTGATTGGAAACATTCTCTTCTTCACTTTTACATTTCCATCCTTACACCTTTATTATTTCCATCTCAAGAGTAATATAGTAACCTAATTGTATTGGATCCTATCCAACATAATTAATCGACTCTTCAATTGTTAATTTACCATAGGATCATACCATTTCACCACCTTTTAAGAAAAAAATGATAATTAATCGACTCTTCAATTGTTAATTTACCATAGGATCATACCATTTCACCACCTTTTAAGAAAAAAATGATATTTTTGTAAGTTTATCTTTTCATTTTTCATTTTATAGTTGACAGTGAATGAACTTACCTATAATTATTATTACATAATTGAAATCAACACTCACATTGTAGTGGATGTGTTGCCTGCCGAGTTGCTTTTTCTCATCCCACATAAGCCAAGAACCTGCTTCATATTGTTAGATCGTTGTATGGGTTGGAATCTTGGGAGCCTCATTCTTCTCAACAATTTATTCTTCAAGCTCATTCTTATAACCTTAGGCTCCTGGAAATCTCTCATAGAGGTTCACATGGGAAACAATTATATCAATGCCTCGATACCTATTAGGCTCCTAAATCACTTGCAAAAGAACTACAATGGGGGTAGCATTAGCAATACCCTGAACAACCAGAGTGTTTTTCTAATTAGTGTGTATCTCGTATGTGCTATATTTTGAAGAAAACAAAGGACATAAGCCATCTCTCAATCATTGGAGAAAACCTAAATAACGACCTCAAAGCATTGAAAACCTAAATAACGACCTCAAAGCATCGATGTTGTACGTTTGTAATCATTCTTGGTTGCTACATACATGGAAAGAAGAAAAGGCTATCAACGTTTATAGCCAATTTTTAAGTCGAGCAACCAATATTGTGAATTACCTTCATATAAATCTTTATCTCATACTAACAATGACCTTTTTTCCTGTTATTTTGCAACATAATGGTAAAAATGTTGGGTCGTGACAGCAACTACTCAGCGATTATAACACGACTTCGCTTCCTCAACCGTGGTTGTGGTTACCGCGTTTGGCACTTCATATTCCCATATATGCTTGCAGAAAGTTTGGTTAAATGTTGAAGCCCTTAAGGTGCTTCGATGCAATGTAAAAACCTTGTTGTCTTCACTGTTGATAGAAGCAATAAATATACCATTCCCCCTTGTCTCTGCCATTTTCATGTTTGTTGTGTGTGTGACTATGTATATTTTTAATCTCTGTTCTAATTCAGTTTGCAGTCATGAATTCTAACAAATGGTATGAAAGCCGAGGTAGTGGTGGTCTATGAGAGTCGAGCTCGAGTTGTTTTCACCCGTAGGGGGAGAAGGGGGGCGAGCAGAGTCGAGAGGGCTCACGTGTAGAAGAGAAAGGACCAAGCAATGAGTCCGAAGAAGCATTGTCAAACCCTAACCGCCGCTAGTCAGATGGGGCGCCTGATGCACATGTAGAGGGTCGAGGAAGAGTTTGATTGAGCGGTGTCTCACACGTAGAGAAGAGATCGCCGATTTGCAAGTTGGGTTGAGTATGCGTGGAGGATCAAGGAAGTGTTATTAGCTATGACCCGTTGGGAAAGAAAATTAGATGATCGAAAAATCATATTTAATGCTTCTGTTGTTAGCCACAATCCTGTGATGGAATGTTGATCGTCGGATGGACTGGCTGTGGATCAAAAGGCTGGGAAACTGCTGCAATGAAGATTCAACAATGAGACAGGAATGGTGGACGAGGATCAAAGCTCATGCATCAATATACACCATTGTTCATTCTTGTATTACCTGCAGTCGTTACAACTTTGTTTGGGGGTGTGAGGCTGCAAAAGTGAATCTTGTCTTGTGGGGGTTTGATTTGTTGAGTGACGAGGTCATTTGAGAGGTTGGCAATTGACTAAGGGATAATGTGGCAGATTTCCACACTGGATGGACTCATAGAAGTGCAGGTGGACATGTTGAGGATCCTTCCAGTGGTAAGGGAGGACTTGAGGGCCTTGCTGGTGGTCTGTTTTGGTTGTGAAAACTGTGGAGGGCAGGATCATTGAGGGACTGCCAGATATTCTAATGAAATGATCAACTAGTAAGTGAGATACTTGACAGCAAATGACTTCACTGGTTTCATGAGCCATGGCAGTGCTACCTACAACGGTTCCAGCCCCAAAGTGACTATATATGGCAAGGCACCAACCCCTTCGACGACGGTGGTGGGTATGCAGGACAGTATAGGCCTACGAGGCTATGTTTTGTCACCTGGCGGTTATGCTTGGTGCACCTCAGTTTGAAATATCACTGGTGAAAGTCTAGGCGACCATGGTTGAGATCAACATGTTGGTTCAATTGGTTAGGACGTTTGATATGAAGGATCTAGGAGCAGATAAAACAAATCTTGGGCATGGAAATACACAGAGACTTGAAATATGGTAAGCTTTGGTTATCACAATAGGAGTCTGTGGAGAAGATACTCAGGAAAATCATTTTGAATAATGTGAAACTAGTAAATATCCCTTTGACTTTCCATTGTAATTTTTCTTTAGGTTTATGTCCTAAGTAATGCAGAAGAAAAGGGTTGTCTATCTCATGTATTGTATGTTAGTAGGAAGGTTATTGTTTGTGATGGGAGTGTTTAGATATTTCACACTTTGTTGGTGTTTTCGGTGCACACATGACAAAACCAGGTAAAGAACATGGAAATGAGTGCTTCGGTATTTGATAAGCATGAGTATCAACTATAGTGGTTGCAACGATTTAGTTTGTGGTTATGTTGATTCAGTGGAGGTGGAGTTGTTCATATTGAATCAAACTGTGTAGACATGTTCACGCAATTGGTGTTGTTAGAGAAGTTGCGGTGGTGTTTGGCTTCTCTTGGCTTGCAGGAAGGTGATGTTTGATTCGTTGGGCGAGGTATCAAGAAAATTGTTTTCAAGGTGGAGATTGTTGGGTAGTGACAACAATTACTTGGGGGTTACAAAACAGCTCTGCTTCCTCAACCATGGTTGTGGTTACCGAAGCGTCTGGTGCCTCATATTCCCATATATGCTTGCAAACTGTTTGGTTAAATGTTGAAGCCCTTAAGGTGCTTTGATGCAATGTAAAAACCTTGTTGTCTTCACCAATGACAGAAGCAATAAAGATATCATTGCCCCCTTGTCTCTTCCATTTCGTGTTTGTTTTGTGTGTGACTCTGTATATTTTTCATCTCTGTTCTAATTCAGTTTGCAGGCCTAAATTCTAACCAAAAAATTGTTCCTCTTGCAACAAAAACACTCAACCAAATTATTTTTAAGCTGTTCCTTGAAAAAATACACAATAGATTTTTTTTGGCTTGGTTTTTGAGACCTATCTTTTATTTCTTATGATTGGTGCTCAAAATCAACCTTCTTGTTAAAATTCCACTGAACCCTATCGTACTCCTCCAAATCATAGCTTGCAAAATTCATGTATTGTAAACTAAACATTTCAATCACTAGTTAGAAACGCTTGGACACAAAGTGATTCTAACAAAATACCGCCATGGTGTGGCTACTTCTATCAAGAAGAATACTCCAGTGATCCCATTTATCATGCTTGTTTTCTGTACCATGTATTTCTAAGTCTGCTAAAACCAATCTATGGACTTCACATGGTCACATGGTTTGTTGTCCTCATATTGCCATGTGATCACATGGTTTTCACTCCTTTGTTGGCTTCCACATGTGTCGAGACTTTGGAATTTTAGTTGACAGCATAGCCAATATGCAAAATTCAACCTACGCTATCCAAGTCCTTGATTTCTTACTTTCTGCTCGGTAAGTGCACCAATGTAGATACATAAAATCACGAGGTATGTTTAATCCCCTTCCTTGAGAAGAAAATTCCATTTCTTTCAATGGTTGACATCTTAACTATTCTTCATAGAATTTAAGAAAAAATCTATGCATTTGTTCTAATTAGTCTTCTAATATTCTGTTTTTCTAAGCCCATACAAAATGGAGAGTCTAAAACTCTTTTTCTTTTAAATACATTATGCAAACATGTGCACAACACATCCCAATTACAACACTAATGTATTTGTGCCTTTTTTTTGGTATTCTCTTTTCTCTATTTTCCTACACTAAGATTTGAAGGGTCTATTGAAAGTGCATCTAGCATAATACACTAATTGATAGGTTTTGAGTTACTAGCATTATTTTTGAAGTATGAGGTTTGATTGATAATAATATGTTATCACCGAACGTAATAAAATGAATAAACCCCATAAAATCAAGAACATAGTAATTACCCCGCATGGGGTGACAGCTGGAGAAGGAGTGACATTTGGCTTCCACTTGAGCCGAGGTTTAAATGAGAGAGCCCATCCATTTAACACCAGCCCTACGGATGCAGGGTAGCCATTATCGTTCTACGATGGGAGGTCTCGTCGAGCGAGCGAGCATTAACGACGCCGGCGAGTGCATTGGTAAATTCGGTCATGAGGTTTTGCGTTTGGATTATTGGTTTTTTGGTTTTTCGCCCATGGTTCTGCTCTGGGTTTGGAGAAACGGGTGTTGCTCAGCGCGTCTTGTCCCCTGGTACACCAGTCTTCTGTGGAGTTTTGCTGCTGGTGCAACCGCTCTCACTCCGCTTCAGCCTGTGTGCAAGTCTGGGAGAAAGTTTAGCCTGTGTGCATCCGCTCTCATTCCGCTTCAGCCTGTGTGCACGTCTGGGAGAAAGTTTAG
>JASDQU010739177.1:68373-90981 GCA_032191745.1 Picea mariana
GGCAGGACAGGTGCCAATGGATTATAGCTGTTTTGCCACGTTTCTATGCTGGTTTCCGGTCTCCGGCAGCATTTTGAAAGTTTTAGACTGATGACCATGTACACTCTGTTACAGATTTTTGATAATATATAATAGCAGGATCCCCCCCTTTTTATTTAAAAAAAAAAAGAACATAGTAATTGAATTGTATTAGAGCATGTACACCATAATTAGTCAACTCTTTGATTATTAGTTTACCCTACATTTTATAGAATTATATCATTTCACCATCACATTGTCTAAATTTTAAAGAAAACTTAGTGTTTTTCTATTGATCAATCAAACCTTTATTTTAAAGAAAATACTAGTAATAAGTGCGATGAAAATAACATGGCTACTATGTGTTTTGCTTTGCTTGGAATTCTCTTGTAATGACATCATTGAATACTCTTGTTATAGCGAACATGTCCGCTAGTTCAAACGCTTTGGCCCCTACTAGTAAATAATGGTGTGTTACTTTGTTTCTATTGCCTTATTGAACAACTTGATCATCAACCTCCCATCAACCTCCCTTAGAAGGAAAGAAATGTCAAATTTCACAGAATTGCACAAGACTAGATTGAGACAATAAATGCAAGTTGTTGTGAAAAGTATACAATGGATGTACTCTTTCTTTTGATAGTTTTCTCATTAAGAAGGATACATATAATGCTTMTAATTTTGGTTTGTATCATATAAAATATTTTCACCTTGCCTTACTAATGTGAGACAACCCATACATTACAGGGGAAGTTGTCACCTCCTCCATTGATAATGCATCACTCTATTCCAATGGAAAGATCCACGTTTTAACTTCATGCATAGAGGAGGGAGGAGGCATGGCTAGGCCCTTTGAAGATACCATGGTTGGATATTTCAATTGGAAATCTAGAAGGCACAAGAGAAGGAAAAGGACCACCAAAAACAACGTCAGTGGCTTTTAAAACCCAAATTCCCAATTTTTCCTATTTAAAGTTTGCATTTGATAGACTGTCCAGTCCAATAAAAAAAATTCCCAATATAATTGAGGACTTGTTGCATGGTGGACTATGGATAATATAACAATAACATGAAAGGAGATTACACCAAATGGTATGGAGTTGATAATTGCATCTAATTTCTAGTTGCGTTCACAGGTCCATTGGAATATTACTTCCACTTTTTGAAATTCTTTTTTTTTATGTCTAATGTTTATTAAATAAATATATGTAGACCATAGCTCCTTCCATGAAGTGAAAATCTATCCAAGTCTGTATAATTAGATTGCTAGATGGATTACTTGGGGTATACTTATAGTGGATTCTACCCATAGTCCTGTCAAATTTTTCTTTTGATTTCTATTAGAAGATAAATCGACAAAATCTACAAGTGATTCTTCAATCTATTGTTGAGTCCATGCTCGCCAACCATGACCTAATCATTATTGCATTGCTAGGTGTTTCTCCTCTAGGAGGTCTTCAAAGAAATGTGGTTTATATGACACTTTTCCATATGGTGTGGCTAGCATCAGAGTGGGAGTAGTATCGCAGGGCGCTTTGGGGCGCAAACATCACTATCCAGAATTTTGCGGACACCCTTGTGTGGACTGGGGGGATTCATCAGGCAATATGACAGTAAAGAATGTTTATAGTGCACTCATCACAACACTAGACTACCCGATTAAAGGCGGATGGATGTTAAATCTGTGGAAGTGGAATCTTCAATTAAAAATTAAATTGTTTTTATGGTTGGCAGGGAATCATAAGGTGTTGACCCGGGATACACTACAAAAAAGAGGATGGGAGGGCTCGGGGGTCTGTTATCTCTGTAATCTTGACGCAGAAGACATCGACCATTTGCTCATCCACTGTTCATTCACAACGGCAATCTGGGCTAGATTACACACTCTCTATCAATTAAAAAGAATTTGGGAAGGCGCTACAGTTTCAGATTTCTTTTCTACTTGGTCAAAGGATAAAACAGATCCAACCGGCCTAGCAGATATCACTTGTTGGAACTTATGGCTTGAGAGGAACAAATCTATTTTTGAGGAGAGGCCCTCCTCTCATATTGCAGTGATTCACAGGATTTTTGGGTCTTTTTCTTGGCGTCCTCCATCCCTTAAATCTGTCCCCAACAGGGTATGCACAATTACTCACAAAGTTGGATTTTTTTTGGCATGATTTGATGGCGCGTCCCTATCTAATGGCAAGCGTTGTGGAGCTTGAGGTATCACCTAAACTCTTGAGTCGAATGTTATTAAATGGCATATTAATTGCAAAGCTGGCACAAATACAAAGGCGGAGCTCATGGGATTATGGGCTACACTCACTCTGGCAACCTTGTGGTCTATCCAAAAAATCTAGATCCTGGGGGATTCAAAGGTAATTATTGATTGGATAAATAAAAAAGGTAATCTCCAGGCAGTGGACAATGAAGGCTGGAAGCAAAAGACTAGGGATCTGGAAAATTATTTCCAAGACATAAGCTTCCAACATATTTACAGGATTTTCAATAAAGAGGCCGATATATTATCTAAAAGGGTGCTTTTGGAACAAAAAGGCAGATTGTCTTTTTATCAATGGAGTAATGGGGTTGATAGTCATCATACCCATTTAGACATCTTTGAAGTAACAACTAGGTGAAGGGCATTGTTTTATGCTCCAGTGCGAAGAGGATATACTTTTTATATTTGAGTCTTTTACTATCTCTGCGTACTTTGTTTTTGTCTTTTTGGGGAGTATTGCATGTCTAGTCCATGGTACTTTTTTTGTAATTTTCTGATCTGGCTAATCCTGACGTATGATTAAAGGATCGCCATTGGTGATGTAAATGAAATTATACCTTAATATAATTTCGAGATAATTTTCTATTGGAAAAAAGTATATTATTAATTTATTTTTCATTCTTTTTTCAACTAATTTTTCATATAAACAATAAAATAAGGTTTTTCACATAATACAATACATTTGGAAATGAAAGAAATAAAATGATATGATAATTAAAATGATTGATTAAGGGAATTACTAACAAGAACATATGAGCTAACCAATCTACCCATAGAGTTCCAAGCCTTACATAAAGGGTGAATCACTAAATTAACATCTCCACACAAATTAATGGAGTAAATTGTGAAATTGTGTCCATTGTTCTAGCTTTGAAGTATTTTTGGTTCATATACTTACTTTGAAATAATTATGGCTCATAAAATTATGTTTACTTTATTAACATTAGTAAAAGAATCAAATGATGTTTCAACAATTTTATCTTATTTTTTCCTTTTAACTTGATACAAAACGATAGCTCAAACTAGATTAATATTCTAGCTAGACAACAATGTCTCACCATACTAATAATACCAAATTCATGCACAATTCCAATGCTAAAAAGTTTAAAACATACTCAAAATTGAGTACTCTCCTACCAAATTGTTAAGTTTTGGTTGCTTACTTTGGCTTAAATGACAAATCTTGGTGTTAAGGGTACAACTTTTTTTCAAGGTGTGTCACGTGATAGTAGTAGGGTGTCAACTTCACCAAATAGTACACTACTCCTCAAGAGGCATGCCTTTTCATTAGTTTAACCATTACCTTAATTCACAAGTCATATGACCTTGCCTTTGTAAGTGTGTCATTGTTACACTCTCATGTACCTCTCCACATTGGCCATCAAAGACATTGCAAGGGGCCTGACCTTCTATACGACAATTTGTTGAGTTTTTACATTTATTTTTTCCATGCAAAATGATAGTTAATTTGTTGAGTTTTTACATTTATTTTTTCCATGCAAAATGATAGTTTTGCTAATAAGAAGATGTTTGTCAATTATTCATGTGACCTACTATATGATAATTTGTTGAGTTTTTACATTTACTTTTTCCATGCAAAATGATAGTTATGCTAATAAGAAGATGTTTGCCAATTATTCATTTGAATTTTTTTTAAAGATGCCCAATATTTCTCTCAATTACTAATATTTATATTCTTATCAACTCCACGTAACCTTCTAACTTAATTTATTCATATAATCATAATGAGAGTAGGGAATAAGTAGTGTTGCTATTATAATCCTTATCCTTGTTTTTGTATGGAACATTAGTCAAATTATAAAATTTGATAATTTAAGCATTAACATGAAAATATAGAAGTATGCTATCTTTATTTGCAAATTATTAATCTTATAAATTGTTTTCAAAATAAAATACATTGATCTTATAATGTTTTAGAAGTTTTGAATGTATAACAAATTTTCATCCTATTTTTTATTTGCAAATTATTAATCCTATAAATTGTTTTCAAAATAAAATACATTGATCTTATAATGTTTTAGGAGTTTTGAATGCATAACAGATTTTTATTCTTATTTAGAAGTTTTGAATGTATAACAAATTTTCATTCTTATTTAGGAGTTTTGAATGTATAACAAATTTTCACTCTTATTTTTTGAGATGCTTACAATTGTGCCTTGGCAACAAGTGTTCCAAGCCAAGGTTATGAGTTAGGTTTGCTAATGGATTATTCTTTGGAGTCATTAATTGTATTTTGGAAATTTCTAAAATCAATTTATTATGTTTTAATTCGACTTTCTATATGTTGAGGTCTCAACTAACCCCAAGTCGATCAACTTAGGGACCCCCTTTTAAAAATATTAACAAGCCTCATCAATTAGACCCTACTCTCGCTTGGCTTTGTTTTTTTATGTTTAATTGATGATGGCATGTTGTTGGTCAAGATTAGAGTGAATGGATACATGTTTGATCTTTCTATTTTCTAATGCAATCATGATAGTTTATAACATCTACATCATCAAGCTAGTTTGCTTTACAACTTCTGCTTTTCTTGCATCTATTGCAATTCATGCATCATATTCTTCGTTATATACCTCATGGATTTTGACTAGCTTTGGCTTTGCTTGAAAGTATAAATGTAGCCTTGTCTAGGGTCATTGGATTTGTTCCTCAATGTTTACGAACTCATCAATGAGTTTTAAGTAGAATTAGTAGTTTTGGCCAAATGTTAGCTATTAAGTCCTAGATTAAAATTAGTTATGTGCTTATAAATTCTACCAACATAAATTATTGTATTAAAACTTATAGATTGTGCTTATAGATTCTACCAACATAAATTTAAACTCTCAACCGAAAAAATGATTCGATTAATTTAAACTTTGAACTAAAATATCTCTCTTAATTAAAAAGAAGATGACAAATCAAATGTGTTTACGAATTAAAAAAAAAAAAATCACAAATCAAATGTGTTTACGAATTAAAAAAAAAAAAAATCACAAATCAAATGTGTTTAAGAACCCAAAAAAGGAAATATTTTAAAAACCGTAGATTTAAGAAACGAGCAAAGTGAAGGTGAAACGAAATTCAATGAAAGTGCGAAGGCCATTCGTTTCACAGGAAGAAAGAGAATACAATAATTTAGCATATAAGACAAGTGAATTATTTAGCATTTCTAGACAAATGTCGAAAATATCGCAGTGTGTATGATTTATGATTTCAGAACGTATATGAAAACTTTCCAGGAAAGAAGGATTTTCATCAAACAACTTCCACAATTTTCATATCTACAACAAAACCGAATATCCACAAGGGTATGCGGCTCTATGTTTTCCACCTTAAAAACAATAAAACGTAGAAAATTTACAACATAAAATTTAAACAAACCATCAAATTTGCCTTGACTTATCTTGACTAAGTATGGTCAACTGACATACTGGAAGAATAAGACTACT
Organism: Picea mariana; assembly: GCA_032191745.1. Taxonomy (NCBI): domain Eukaryota; kingdom Viridiplantae; phylum Streptophyta; class Pinopsida; order Pinales; family Pinaceae; genus Picea; species Picea mariana. The sequence continues at coordinate 74,110 of JASDQU010739177.1, forward strand.
TTGTGATTAGTAGTCATAAATCCGAGATGAAACCGCCACAGGAGAGCTTCGAATTAGATCCTTATTGATCCAGAAGATTGCAGAACCTGTAGAGAACCCTAGCTTGGGATTTGCCATGATCTTTATTGATCCAGAAGATTACAGAACCTGTAGAGAACCCTAGCTTGGGATTTGCCATAGTTTCATATATGACTTTTGTTTCTCAAACACATTACATCTCCAAATTTTTATTAATCTAAAAATTGCAAAACACAACATGTAAAAAATCTTAGCTTGAAATTTATCATAGTTTCATACATACCCCACCCTTCACATTACATCTCCAAATTTTTATTAATCTAAAAATTGCAAAACACAACATGTAAAAAATCTTAGCTTGAAATTTATCATAATTTCATACATACCCCACCCTTCTAGATTTGAACTTGTTAAAATTTATATATATATAATTTCAACTTGTTAAAATTTATATATATATATATATGAAAAAATATGAAGAGAAATCCTCATGACCACCCTGAAAATTCTTGGGGGCAAAGAGATCCTCATAACACAATGAGGAAAGAAGAATTTTTTTTAACTATAGTTGTTGTGTGAAGTGCTCAAACATCTTCATATGGACAGCAACATCTCTAGCACTTGTGTCATGGATGGCCGCCGATTTGGCAAGCTGCTTGTACACATTAACCCAAGTTTCAACATACCCAGCAGTTTCTCTCTACAACTACTACCATCTTCATCTTCACCTTCACCTTCAAGAATTCGCCAGTCCAATATCCCCTGCTCCTCCTCTTGGTGCAGCACCACTCCCCACACGTCCCGTTCTCTGCTCAATAATTTGTTGCGGATCCATCCCATGATGTCAAGGCTTTCTCCATATTCCATTTCGTCTGTTGCTCTCTTTCCACTTACAAGCTCCAGAACCACCACCCCAAAGCTGTATACATCACTCTTTTCGTTCACCTTCAAACCCATGCAGTACTCTGCACATGAATACCAACACCGAAAATGAATGAGCTCTCACACCCACTCATATTGTTTGATCAAATCAATATTACTTGCACTACTTGTAGGAAAACAGAGTTGAATTGAATTGTTAGGTTTTTGGAATAGCACACAATACTTTACCTGGGGCAATGTAACCATGAGAACCAGTGAAACCAGAAATTGTCAAACCATCCCCTCCAGACTCCAACGGATGATGATGAGACAATATTCTCTTCGCTACACCAAAATCGGCAATCTTGGCTCCAAAGTCCAAGTCCATCAGTATATTACTCGATTTCACATCTCTGTGCAATATTGGAGGCCTACAATCATTGTGCAAATAGAAGAGCCCCCGAGCTACACCAACTGCAATCTTTTGCCGGACTGTCCACTCCAATAGTGCCATTGATTCTGATCCATGAAGGCAGTCAAACAAGCTTCCATTATGTATGTATTCAAATACCAATAACTTGAAATCAGAGTCTGCACTTGCACTTGAGATGCAACACAGGAGCTTTAAGATGTTGGCATGTCTGATCAACCCCAGGGTCTCAACCTCTACTTCAAATTCTTTTTTCTTCATAATCTTCTTCACGGCCACCTTCTGCCCGTTCTGGAGAGTGACCTTGTACACTTTTCCAGATCCTCCGGATCCAATCACATTCTCCTCTGTCAAGTGCTGGAGGATGTATGCCTCGCGCAGTTCCACGCCTGAGTGAAAATATGTCACTTTCCAAGTCAACGTTGAGCTGCTTGGCTTTCCCACAAACAAAGTTCTCACTCTGCTATTGGTATTGAAACACAAAAACAATATAATAATTGTCATGGCTAGCACCAGAATTGAGACTAAAATTATGGGCAAATCATGATGTAAATCTCTTTTCTTTGAAGAACATGATCTTAACCTATAATGGAAAGCCGGATCACCACATAGGTCTGGATTGCCAAGAAAACTATCTTTATAGGCCAAACCCTTGAAAACGTTTGGAATTGAGCCGGACAAGTGGTTGCCAGATACATTGAAAGAACCTAATCTCAGTTGCCCCAATTCAGGAGGAATCCTCCCCCCAAGTAGATTGTTTGACAGGTCTAGAGTGTGTAAATTTGACATGGAGCCTAACCATGCTGCAATTTCGCCCGTTAACTGGTTGTTTGCGAGATTGAGTATAGTAAGCTGTGCCAACGGCATATTCCCTTTTGGAATTCCGCCAGACAGTGAATTGTGATCAAGCTGGATGCTATTGACTGAACTCAAACCTGCAAGCTCGTCAGGAAGAGGCCCCCACAGTCTGTTATTGCTCGCACTAAAGTTAACGAGATTCCTCAGCTGTCCGATATGTGGAGGAATGATTCCACTGAACAGATTGTCGGCCATCTCTAACCATTGCAACTCCTTTGCCCCGCCAATCTCTACGGAAATGTGGCCTTCAAACATATTTGTATAGATCTTCAATTCTATAAGTAATGAGAGCTCCATAAAGACAAAGGAACCTCACCACTCAGCCGATTTTGATAGAGTTGTGCGTATAGCAGGCTGTTGCAAGAGTCGTTTTTCCATTGAAATTGTTTGAAAATATAACCAACGCATAAAGAGTTTTTCCCTTGCATAGGTTTCTAGGCAGAGGCCCACTGAAATTGTTTTCTGCAACATCAACAAGGGAAATAAGAGAATGCGTACCCAAATTCTGTGGCAACAACCCAGTAAGCCCGTTACTTGAAAGATCCAAGATTTTCAAGTTAACAAGCATTCCTAGCTGTGCAGGGACAGAGCCCGTGAGGCTGTTCTCCCACAGAGCCAGGTTATCCAAATGAGTCAGATTTGCAAATGTTTCAGGAATCCTTCCATTCAGCTGATTACTTGAAAAGTCGAGATGACGTATGCTCGTCAGCTGGTCAATATTCTGCGGTATTTGCCCAGACAGCTGGTTTTTCCAGAGATAGAGTTCTGTCATCTTGGCCAACCTCATCAAACTGGTGGGGATGTTGCCCCACAAACGATTCTTAGAGAGATCCAAGCTCTCTAGCTCCGTTAAATTTCCCAACGAAGAAGGGATTTTCCCTTCCACACTGCAGTTTTGCAGCCATAGCTGTTGCAGGTGCGTCAAATTGCCAAGAAAAGCAGGAATCGATCCAGTCAAGTGATTATAAATTAGAGACAGTGTCTCCAATTTGGGTAACATGCCGAAGCCTTGAGGAATACCTCCAGAGAAATTGTTATAGTCCAAGTTCAGAAGGCGCAATTCACCCAATTCATAGATGTGATGCGGCAGCTCTCCGTCGAAAAGGTTCGATGACAAATCCAACGTTTGCAAATGCTTGCAAGCCAACAATCCATCGGGGAATGGACCTTCGAACTGGTTCGAATGCAGTATCAAGTCCGTCAGATTTTGAAGGCCGCATATAGTAGAAGTCAAGTGTCCAGAAATGAAAGTGTTGGAGAGATTAACTTTTGTAACCACATTGAATGGAATATTACAAAATACTCCATTCCAACCACACGGGTTTTCATCAGACGAATTCCAGTTGCTCAAAACATTATGTTTGTCAATCCAATCCGTCTCTTTTATCTTCAGGAGAATTTTTCCTTCGTCAGAGATGGCGTGGCATTGAAGGAGAAGTAGTGAGAGAATGAAAAAGAGGAGAGAATTTGGATCCGAAGGATAGCGGGCCATAGTTGCCTGGTATTTTGGTTCCGTTTGGTTTATATATATATATATATACTACAAAACTCTGCCGTGCGTTACACGATTGAAAGACAGAAAGGCCGACCCTCTTAACAGAATTCATAAACAGAATTCATAAACTGTAAACTCTGTCTTTAGATTTAATTGAGTGAGTTTAATGATTAAAAATATGTGTTTTTTTTTAAAAGGTTGGGTGGACCCTATTCCTTGTTCCACAAACTAGTGGATCGAATACTGTCAGCTCAGTTTCTAAATCTAATTGAGTGGGTTTAATGATTAAAAACATGTGTTTTTTTCTAAAAGCTTAGGTGGACGGGATCCCTTGTCCTACAAACTAGTGGATCTCATACACCAATCAATTTGGGAATAGTGTCAATTGAGTCTCTATATCTAATTGAGTGGGTTTAATGATTAAAAACATGTGTTTTTTTTTTCTAAAAGCTTGGGTGGAGGAGATCATTGTCCCACAAACCAATAGATCTCATACACCAACCAATTTGGTGTTTGGCTTGATCATGACCTTAAAATCAATGATTGACTATAGACAATAAATGTAAAAAAATCATAATAGATGTGTGACAATTGAATAATGCTGATTTAACCACCCTAAAAACAATGAATCTTGATTGATCTTGACTTAGACTTAGATTTTATAGATATAAAGTTATTGACTTGTCATTTTAACAAGTGGATCAAATTGTATAAATTTTTCAAAAAAAAAAATGGTTAGAAATAAACAAAAATGTGGGGTATATGGACTTGTAAAATTATTGACGTGTCATTATAACAAGTACACCAAATTGTATATATTTTATATTTTTTCAAAATAGATTATTGAAAATAAACAAAAATGTGGGATATGAGATGTTAAAAATTAATATTAACTTGTTATTTACTATCAAATTGCATATACATTTTTGACAGAGAAATATTAGAAATGAACAAATATGGAGTCCATGGATTTGTAAAATCATTAATTAATATTGATTTGTATAACAAGATAATTAAATTGATTATTTTTCCAACATAGAAGATTGGTGGAACTAAATAAAAATGCAAGTTACATAAGATTGCAAAGTTATTGATTAATATTGACTTGTCATATATTAAGTCAATCAAATTATATATATTAAAATTGTTAAAATTAAATAAAAAATAAGAATATATGTTTTAGGTTTTCTCCATTAAGAATTACTAAAAAATATGTGGCTTAAGATTATCTCATTTACTTTTATTCAATTAACCTTATTAAGATGGAATTATGATATATGAGTTTTGTGTTTTATAAAAAATTTAACTAACCATCATACTTACCTTGAAAAAAAGAGAGTTTTAAAACTAAACAAAAATGTGGGGTATATGTTCTAGATTTTCCATATTCAAAACCATTTAAAAAATTCAAAAATATACTAATTAAGATTATCTCATTTGCCCTTATCTCATCAACCTTATCAAAATGACATGGAATATATGTTCTAGATTTTCTAGATTCAAAACCATTCAAAAATATACGACTAAGATTATCTCATTTGTCTTTATCTTATCAACCTTATCAAGATAGACTTTTAGATTCAAAACCATTCAAAAATATATTAATTATGACTATCTCATTTGCCTTAATCTTATTAACCTTATCAAGATAAGCTCATGATAAGTTTTATGGGTCTTGTGGTTTATAAGAAATTTTCAACAAAGAGTAAAACTTACCTTGATTAACTTTGAAAACATATATTTAATGAGATTATACAAATTTATTTTATCTAATTAACCTTGTTAAAATGATAAACTGTTATAATAAAATAAATATTTTATTCTTATAATTTAGTTATTGAATAATTATATAATATTTTAATTTTTTTTTTTTTTAATTATACATCATTTTAATTTTACATGTAACTTTCAATTCACCATTTATAAGTGTTTAAATTAATTTTATATTTTCAAATTAATTATTCAATATAAATTTTATCATGTAACTTTTAATCCACCATTTATAAGTATTTAGATTAATTTTATATTTTCAAATTAATTATTCAATATAAATTTTATAAATTTATGATTATTAAATAAAAACATTTTCTTTTTCACTTTTATTTTTTCATCCTTTTACCTTTATTATTTCTTTCTTAACATGAATATAATAATCAAATTGTATTGGATCCTATCCAACACAATTAATCAAAAAGTTATAAATTTATGGTTATAATTAGAAACATTCGCTTCTTTATTTTTACATTTTCATCCTTGCACCTTTATTTTCAACTTTGGAATTTTAGTTGAGAGCATAGCCAATAAGCAAAATTCAACCTGCGCTATCCAAGTCACTGAATTCTTACTTTCTGCTCGGCAAGTGCAGCAATGTAGATACATAAAATCACGAGGTACGTTTAATCCCCTTCCTTGAGAAGAAAAATCCATTTCTTTCAATGATGGACATCTTAACTATTTTTTTTTTTAAGTAAAACCTAAGAAAAATTCTATGCATTCTAATTAGTCTTCTAATATTCTTTTTTCTAAGCCCATGCAAAATGGAGAGTCTAAAATAGTTGTTCTTGTGAAAGACATTATGCAAACATGTGCACAACACATCCCAGTTATAACACTAATGTATTTGTGCTTTCTTTTTTATTATGTTTTCTCTATTTTTCCACTAATAGAATAAAAAAGACTCCAAACATTATTTTAGATATTGTTTGTTGGTTTGATGGAGCTGCACAACTTAATGATACACTTTGTGGGGCAAGGGGTATTATAAAGACTACAGGTAAGACTTCCTACATATGTACTTTAAACTGTGGGCAGGGCACAAACACCAGGGCGAAACTTCTTGGGGTATGGGCATCTTTAACCTTAGCACAACGGTTAAACATTGCACATTTACATGTCCTGGGGGATTCAAATATTGTCATAGACTGGATAAACCACTTCTGCAGTTTACAATTAACCTCTCTCATGGGTCGGATGACAAAGATTAGAGAACTTATTTCTCTCTTCATTGTCATCAAGTTTGATCATATATACAGAGAAGAGAATATGGAGGCGGATGCTCTATCAAAGCTTGCATTACAGGTTTCGGACGGAAGGATACACTTCAGCAAATGGCAAGGTGGCCATGAGGGCCCCCCACTTTCCTTACGTCTCTATCCATGATCGACTTAGTTGATGGATCGATTCCCTTTTTGTTTCATAAGCTCTGATACTTTATACTGTGTTATTTTGGTCAATATTCAATATTGGATCTATGTAATCTGAATTTTGGATAGTTTGTTGTGGAGGACTTTAGACATAGTATGTACACACTCGGTATCTTTTTGAGTGGGTTGTACTTTCTTCGTTGTTTTATACTTAATTTTGGACTTGGTGATTATTGGTGATCACAGTTCACATACTTTTTTGGAGGGTGGTTATATTAGCAAGACATGATTGTATATTGAGAACGACATATATTAATATATTGAGTAATTTTTTGCTGGAAAAACATACTCGAAGGGTCTATTGAAAGTGCATCTAGCATAATACTCTAATTTATATGTTTTGAAGTGCTAGTATTCTTTTTTTCTAGTATGAGTTTTGATTGATCATAATATATTATTATTGATTTTAATAAAATGAATAAACCCCCATAAAATCAAGAACATAGTAATTAAGTATATCAAAACGTGTGTAACATAACTAATCAACTCCTTAATTGTTAATTTATATGATTTTACCATCACACTGTCTAATTTTTTTTTAAGAAAACTCGGTGTTTTACTTTTCATCTAACAATTAGACATATAATCAAACCTTCATTTCAAAGAAAATGCTAGTAATAAGTGTCATGAAAATAGCATGGCTACTTTGTGTTTTGCTTGGAATTCTCTTGCAGTGACATCATTGAATATTCTCATTGTAGCGAAACCTACCCACTATCTCAAACTCAACTCTTGGACCCCTGCTAGTAAATAATGGTGTGTTACTTTGTTGCTACTACCTTGTTGAACAAATTGATCATCAGCCTCCCTTAGAAGGAAAGAAATGTCAAATTTCATATAATTGAACAAGACTTTGTTGAGACAATAGATGCAACTTGTTGTGCAAAGTATACAATAGATGTACTCTGTCTTTTCATAGTTTTCTCATTAAGAAGGATACCTATAATGATTCTAATTTTAGTTTGTATCATATTAAAATATTTTCTCCCTGCCTTACTAATGTGAGACAACCCATACATTACACGGGAAGTTTCCACCTCCTCCATTGATGATGCATCACTCTATTCCAATGGAAATATGTGTTTTAACTTCATGCACAGATGAGGGAGGAGGCTTGGCTAGGCCCTTTGAAGATACCATGTTTGGATATGTCAAGGGAAATCTAGAAGGCACAAGAGAAGGAGGACCACCAACGACAACATCAGTGGCTCTTAAAACCCAAATTCCCATTTTTTTCTATTTAAAGTTTGCATTTGATAGACTATCTGGTCTAATAAAAAATCTTTCCCAATCTGATTGAGAACTTGTTGCATGATGGACTATGGATAATATAACAATAAGAAGAAAGGATATTACACCAAATGGTATGTAGTTGATAATTGCATCTAATTGTTAGTTGTGTTTACCATTGGAATACTATTTACGCTTTTTGAAATACTCCTTTTATGTCTAATGTATATTAAATAAATATATGTAGACCATAGCTCCATCCACAAAGTGAAAATCTATCCAAGTGTGTATAATTAGATCACTAGATGGCTTTCAGGTTACTTGGTATACTTATAGGGGACTCGACCTGTAGTCCTGTCAAAATTTTCTTTTGATTTCTATTAGAAGGGAAATTAACAAAATCTACAAAAGATTCTTCAATCTATTGTTGAGCCCATGCTCGACAACCATGATCTAATCATTATCACATTTCTATGAGTTTCTCCTCTAGGAGGTCTTCAAAGAAATATGGTTGATATGGCACTTTTACATATGGTGTTAGCAAGTATACTATCAATTTATTTTTCAATCTTTTTTCAACTAGTTTTTTCATATAAAACAATAAAAGAAGGTTTTTCACATAAGACAACACACTTGGAAAAGAAACAAATAAAGTAATATGACAATAAAAATGATTAATTAAAGCAATTACTAACAAGAAAATAGGAGCTAACTAATCTACCAATATATTTCCAATCCTTAGATCAATAAAGGGTAAATCACTAAATTAACATCTACACGCAAATTAATGGAGCAAATTATGAAATTGTGTCTATTGTTCTAGCTTCGAAGTATTTTTGGTTCATATACTTACTTTGAAGTAATTATTGTTCATAAAATTGGTACAATGTTGTTAGGGACTTAACCTCCCTAACCCCTCACATAGGTAGAATAATATAATTCCATGTAATAAAGGCCAATATTAATAAGGCCTAGCAATAAGGAAGAATAAGTCAAATGTAAGAAGACCTAATAGAATCTTTCGCTTCTAGAAGGATCTTCCTCTAGATTGTACTTTTGGATAGATAGATTCAGTATAAATAGGAGTAGAGGGTATGAGAAATCATGTCTTGGAGATTATTGTAATAGAGCTCTACTCTACTAGAGGTTTCCCCCTCGAAGAGGCTAGTGAACATTGCTATCATTAATCAAGGTGCTCTTTCTAGTGTTATTCTGGTATTATTCTGGTGTTGTTCTGGTTATATAATTGTTGCTTTGCCATTTCTATGCTAAAATATTTATGTTCTGCATACTATTTTATATTTGGAATACTACAAGTGGTATCAAAGCACCTTCCTCGACAGAAAATTGTGGGTTAATTTTATTTTTTCAGGGTAGAGACGTATTCCAGCGTCTTAAAGCTATAGAGATCTTTCATTCAGCGCATAAATCTATGGTCGGGGAAGCATACACGCATGAACTACAAGTGGTTTTTAAGTGCACATATGTTGACCACCCTTGTAACCCTTGTTGGTACCCCTTTGAGTGGTAGCGCATCAGACAACACATGTATACAAATCGACCTAGATATCCTGAAGCCCTCCATAGATAAATCGATTGACCGCCTGACTGTTATAGTGCCACCGAGAACAACACTCGGGAAGATAATCTCTAGTACCTGGGTAGTCGGGTAGTACGGCTAAGGGCACGGACTAGCCTCCTTAGTTCGTGCCTTGAGATATTGCGTTGAGTACTACTGTTGAACCCCGCACGTATATTAGAGAGTTATAGCACAAGGAAAACCCTTGTCTGTAGAAACCCTAAATATTCTACCCCTATGGGTGGAAACAAAAATAGAACAGATAAGATCTATTGCTGCGCAACTGTTCCTTCTGCATTATGGTTGCAAAATTACTACACATTTCTTCCTGTTAAGAATTTGGGCATTTCGTCACTGCAGTATTATTCAAGCCGGAGTATAACTCCGCAGAAGTTAAAAAAAAAGTATAGTGGTCTCGCTGACACACATATTTGGGACCTATCAAACTGGATTCCTCTCTTTGCCCCGATTCCAGTCATACCTATCATTTTTAACACAATTTTTTTGTGGACCCGACCCTTCTCCGACACCCTTATTTGGCCCATATCCCATTTGATCCCCCTTTTTGACCTGATCATAGTTGTACCTATCATTTGACACCCTTCTTCTTAGTGGTCCCACCCACCCCTCTAGACCCCTTTTATTTCCCCTATACCATTTTCCTGCCCATTTTTCCAAATGGCTAACACACGAGCCCAAGAACTCAATACCTTGATTGCTAACACCCACCAGAACAAGGAAAACATAAAGAATATCAATGACAACCTTAGCTCACTCAATTTGGCTATTCAAGTCCTCCAGGAGCAATGTTCCTACATAAAAGACCTCAAAGACCTCAAAGACCTCAAAGCCACCATTGAACACTTCATGGGTCGTTCCTAGAACCCTTCCTCTTCTGAACAACCATCTTATCAGGATGACCATGAATCTTCCCATTACCAAGGTACTCATACTACCCATTTTTATTGAGACCTTCACCCTCCCAGAATTGAGATGAACAAATTTGATGGATCAAATCCCACATGCTGGGTCACCCAAATGGACCATTATTTCTCTTTGCATGACATTACTGATTATTTAGCCAAGCTTCATTATGGTGTCCTACATCTAGATCCAGAATGATGGCAATGGTGGCAATGGAGAAAAAAGGCACACCAAGGGTATGTTTCTTGGAAATAGTTTGTGGCCGAACTTTATGACTGCTTTGACTCTGACACCCACCATTTAGGTCGTTTGACCAAGTTAAAGCAGTCTCGGAAAGTGGAAGACTTTATTGCCGCATTTGAGCACTTGGATTTCAGAACAAAGGGCATGTCAGATGCTTTCTTTAGGGAATGCTTTATCAGTGGCCTCAAAGATGAAATTTGTGCCCATGTTCTCATGGCATGCCCCCAGACTTGGTCAGAAGCTTCTCAACGAGCCAAGGAAGCACAACAAATTGTATCCTCCCAGACCCACAAAACCTCCTTTCCTCCTCGCCCTAAACCCACCAATTATGCCCCTCCTGCAACTCCCCTCAAGATCCATAAATTAACCAGGACTGAAATGGCTGAACATCAACTCAAGGGTCTTTGTTATAATTGTTATGAAAAATATTTTCCCAAGCACAAGTGTAAGGAACAAAATCTTTTTATGGTTGTGACTAAGGATATTTATAAAGAAGATGTTGTTCCACCTGTGGAGGAACTACCACTTCCATCTAATCTAACCCTACCATCTGATCCACCATACATTGACCTGATGATTTCACTTAATTCCCTCATTGGCTTCTCTTCTCCCCAGACTCTCAAATTAATTGGTTACATCAAAAATAGGAAAGTCATCATCCTTGTGGACAGTGATAGCACCCATAATTTTATTCATCGCTGCATTGCCCAAGAATTCAATTGTTACATCCGTGCCATCAATAATTTTCAAATCATGATTGCCAATGAAGGCTCCATGAAATGTGGGGGATGATGTGAAAATGTGTGACTCCAAATTGGTCAGTATCAACTGAAATCCCATATGTTTTCTATAGACATGGGTGGTTGTGACACTGTTCTTGGTGTTGAATGGTTGTGCACTCTAGGCCCCATTCTCATGGATTTTAAGGACTTAACCATGCAATTCCACCAGGAGGGATAATTGTATATGTTCCAAGGCATCACATCAGGCTCCCCTGAGATCATCAGTTCCCATCGTATAAAAAAGCTCCTCAAAAAAGGTCATTCGGGCATTATATCCCAACTCCACTCCATTCATGTTGTTGATACACCTTCTGTGCATCCCGACCTCCAATCTATCCTCTCCCGCCACCAAGTTGTTTTTACCACTCCCGAAGAAATCCCCCCTTCCTATGGATTCCATGATCATTCCATCCCTCTCATCCTAGGCATTCTTCCTCCCAATGTTTGGCCTTATCATCATCCCTTTGTCCAGAAGAATGAAATTGAGAAAAAATTCCATGACTTGCTAGAAGCAGGTGTTAGTCGTCCTAATACTAGCCCCTATTCTTTCCCTGTGGTCATGGTACTCAAGAAAGAAGGTATTTGGCGCATGTGTCCTGATTTCCACGCCCTCAACAAACTCACAATCAAAGACAAATTCCCCATTCATGTCATTGATGACCTCTTGGATGAATTGAGTGGTGCTCAGTACTTCACCAAACTAGGTCTACGTTCTGGCTACCACCAGATCTGTATGAAAGAAGAAGAAATTCCCAAGAATGCATTTCCCACTCATGAGGGTCATTAAGAATTCTTGGTAATGCCCTTTGGATTGTGTAATTCTCCTTCCACTTTCCAAATTCTTATGAATCATGTCTTTCGTCCTTTTCTCCATCATTTTGTCTTAGTTTTCTTTGATGATATTCTCATCTATAGTAAAACTTGGCCATCCCATCTCTCCCATGTGAATCAAGTTCTCCATCTACTCTCTAAGCACCAACTTTTCCTCAAACAATCTAAATGTGCCTTTGGTGCCTTAGAAGTGGAATACATGGGTCATATTGTTGGCAAGGATGGTGTCTGAGTGGATCCTAAGAAAATTGAATCTATGCAGGATTGGCCTCACCCTAAAACTCTTAAGAGCTTTTGTCGTTTTATGGGTTTAACGAGCTATTATAGGAAGTTTTTTCAAAATTGTGGAAAAATTGCAGCTCCTCTCACTTCTCTCCTTAAAAATAATGCTTTCACTTGGACTTCAGCTGCGGATCATGCCTTCCAAGCCTTGAAAGATGCTATGTGCTCGACCCATGTCCTAGAACTTCTAGAATTTACAAAGATATTTGTATTGGGATGTGAGGCTTCTGGGAAAGGAATTGGAGCCATCCTCATGCAAGATGGCAGGCCTTTGGCCTTCACTATCAAACATCTTTCAGAGCAACATTTGGGCCAATCTAGTTATGAAAAGGAAATGTTAGCTATTTTGCAAGATGTGGATCTCTGGCATCCTTATTTGTTGGGTCAGTGATTCCAAATCAAAACTGATCATTAGAGTCTCAAGTATTTTCTGGAACAACGAATTTCATCCCCGACGTTGCAAAAATGGGTGACCAAGCTATTTGGCTATGATTATGAGATCATTTACAAGAATGGACAGGAAAATGTAGTGGCCGATGCTCTTTCCCGGAAATATGAAGAAGACGGGTCCCTTTTCTCCATCTTCTTCATTGTACCAGATTGGTTCCAAGTTGTTCATCAAAAATGGCTGCAAGACCCCAAAATTTCTAGCATGCTCCACCAATTGCAACACAATTATTCAGTTTCTCTAGGGTAATATTGGAACAATGAAGAGCTTCGCTACAAAGGCCATTTGTATTTATGCAAGAAATGACAACTTAAATCCACAGTGCTTTCTGAACTTCATGCCTCACCCACAGTCAGGCATTCAGGGTTTACCAAAACCTATGAACGGGTCAAACATTTTTTTTTCTGGGATGATATGAAACAGGACGTCCACACCTTTGTGATTGAATGTGAGGTCTGTCAATGCAACAAGGGAAAACATTTCAAAGCTCCGGGAACACTCCAACTGCTTCCAATTCCCCCTGCTATTTGGTGAGATATTTCTATGGATTTCATTATGGGCTTACCTAAATCGGGAAATAAGTCAGTCATAGGTTGTCTCTCCAAATATGCTCATTTTTGTGATCTTCAACACCCATTCACAGTTGCCACAGTGGCTCAAATATTCATGGATAATATCTTCAAGATTCATGGCATGCCTAATTCTATTGTCTTTGACAGAGACCCCACTTTCACCAACAAGTTTTGGCAAGAATTGTTCAAGATACAGGGCACCCAATTGCATCTCAGCACTGCCTATCACCCTAAGACAAATGGCCAGACTGAAGTTGTCAACAAGTGTTTGGAAATTTGAGGTGTTTTTCATCTGAGCGAAAAATTTAGTGGGATCAATGGTTACCCCTAGTTGAATGGTGGTACAACACATCTTACCATACAGCTACTCACATGAATCCCTTTGAAGCATTTTATGGCCAAAATCCCCCATCGTTTTCTCATATATGATAGGGGTCTCAAAGGTTCAGAAGGTTGACAAAAATCTTACAGTCCGAGAGGCTATTCTTCATGCCCTCAAACACAATTTGGTCATGGCTTAGAATTGCATGAAGCAACAAGCAGATCAAGGTCGTTCTGAATGACATTTTTTTGAAGGGGACCAAGTGTTTCTTCGACTACAACCTTATAAGAAGACTTCACTCAAAGATGAACATTGTCAAAAACTTGCATCCAAATTTTATGGTCCTTATACAATTCTCAAGCGTGTGGGATTGGTGGCCTATTAGCTAGCTCTACCCAATCAGTCGAAGCTCCATCCTATTTTTCATGTTTCCTTCTTAAAGAAGATGATTGGAACTAAGTGCCAAACTCAAACTAGTCTCCTTGAGTTGGATGAAGAAGTTTCCATATGGTTGTAGCTACAAGCAGTCTTGGCCCAGCGAGAGCGTCGTCTCCGTCAGCACACCATCAAGGAACTGTTAGACCAATGGAAATATACAACTCCAGAAAATGCCACCTAGGAGTCAGTCACCATTCTACAACAATTTCATCATCTTAAGCCTTGAGGACAAGGTTGTTCTTCAAGGGGGAGGGCATGTTAGGGACCTAACCTCCCTAACCCCTCACGTAGGTAGAACAATATAATTCCATATAATAAAGGCCAATATTAAAAAGGCCTAGCAATAAGGAAGAATAAGTCAAATGTAAGAAGACCTAATAGAAGCTTCCGCTTCTAGAAGGATATTCCTCTAGATTGTTCTTTTGGATAGATAGATTTAGTATATATAGGAGTAGAGGGTATGGGAATTCTTGTCTTAGAGATTATTGTAATATAGATTTGCTCTGTTGGAGGTTTCCCCCTCGAAGAGGAAAGCGAACATTGCTATCATTAATCAAGGTGTTCTTTCTAGTGTTATTCTGGTATTATTCTGGTATTATTTTGGTGTTGTTCTGGTTATATCATTGTTGCTCTTCCATTTCTATGCTAAACTTTTTTGTTCTGCATACTATTTTATATCTGGAATACTACAAATGTTCACTAATTGTAAAGTTTAAAACATACTCAAAATTGAGTACTCTCCTACCAAATTGTTAAATTTTGGTTCCTTACTTTGGCTCAAATGACAAATCTTGGTGTTAAGGGTACATTTTTTCTTCAAAGTGTGTCACCTAGTATTAGTAGGGTGTCAACTTCACCAAATGGTACACTACTCCTCTAGAGGCATGCCCTTTCATTAGTTTAATCATTGAATTAATTCACAAGTCATATGACCTTGCCTTTGTAAGTGTGCCATTGTTACACTCCCAAGTAAATCTAAACATTGGCTATCAAAGACATTGCAAAGGGCCTCATCTACTATCTGAAAATCGTTGAGTTTTTACATTTAATTTTTGCATGCAGAATGATAGTTGTGCTAATAAGAAGATGCTTACCAATTATTCATGTGAATCCTTTTTAAAGATGCCAAATATTTCTCTCAATTACTAATATCTATATTCTTATCAACTCCACTGAACCTTCTAACAAAATTTAGTCTTATAATCATAATGATAGTAGGGAATAAATAGTGTTGCTACTATAATCCTTGTTTTTGTTTTTGTATGTAACACTAGTCAAATTATAAAATTTTATAATTTAAGCATTAAAATGAGAATATAGAAGTATAGTTGTCATCCTTGTTTGCAAATTATTAATCTTATAAATTGTTTTCAAAATATAAATACATCGATGTCATAATGTTTTAAGAGTTTTGAATGTATAACAAACTTTCATCCTTATTTTTAAGATGCTTACAATTGTGCCTTGGCAACAAGTGTTCCAAGCTAAGGTTATGAGTTAGCTTGGCTAATGGATTATTCTTTGGAGTCATTAATTGTATCTTGACAACTTCTAAAATCAATTTATTGTGTCTTAATTCAAATTCCTATATGTTGAGGTATCAACTAGCCCCAAGTTGACCAACTTAGGGACCCCCCTTTTAAAAATTTTAATGAGCCTCATCAATTAGACCGTACTATCATTTGGCTTTGTTCTTTTATGTTTAGTTGATGATGGCATGTTGTTGGTCGAGATTAGAGTGAATGGATGCATGTTTGATCTTTTTATTTTCTAATGCAATCATGATAGTTTATAACATCTACATCGCCAAGCTAGTTTGCTTTACAAGTTTTATTTTTCTTTTATCTATTGCAATTCATGCATCTTAGTTTTCGTCATATACCTCATGGTTTTTGACTAGCTATGGCTTGCTTGAAAGTGTAAATGTAGCCTTGTCTAGGGTCATTGGATTTGTTCCTCAGTGTTTACTGACTCATAAATGAGTTTTAGGTAGAATTGATAGTTTTGGCCAAATGCTAGCTATTAGGTGCTTAGGATGTCAACAAACCATTTTCCTATATTAAAATTAGTTATGTGCTTATAGATCCTACCAACATAAATTAATGTATTAAAACATGTATGATAAGGATCAAGGACAAAGAAAACAAAACTCAATTCTAAGAAAGCGCTATCATGAACAAGATCTAGAGTTTCAATAAAAAAATGTCTTTGCATGAAAACTAAGGTCCTAGTCAAAATGATGTTTCGATTTTTGGAAGAAGATACGTGTATGTTTTTTGGTATATGAATTTAATCTAGCTAATAGAATTGAAATATGACACCCAAGGAATGAAAACACTCATTGGAAAATTTCCCT